>QYAL01000097.1:92833-150433 GCA_003988805.1 Ploettnerulaceae sp. D365 | reverse complement strand
TGACTACAGTCAACTACTGTGGATACGCCTGCTGTCAGGACAACCAACACGTGATCATAGGCTCAACAGGTGACAGCTCTGTACTATCATATCTTCAACAGTTTGTGTGAAATTCAGGTACGTACGCTACGTCCTTGAGCTTCAATTGGTGTTTCTTCCCATCAAGAAGTGTCACCCTGATTTCGACAGTTCCAAAACCCTCTATTGCCGCCACGTTGGTTCCCGCGTAGAGAGATTGATCAGAAATCTCCATTTTGGTAAACCTTGCCTTGTTATTGCAAACGTGTGTTGTAGCAGCGCAATCGAGTAGGAAACTATCGCGCAAGTGGTATTGACAAGTTGCCAGCTGATCAGAGATTGCGAATATGGATTCCTTTGGGTTGCTAGCAAGTCAACTTTCGTTTGGCAGTGACTTTCCCGTAGGGCCACTCTTCGATCCCTTTGAACGTTCTATTTCCGTCTCGCGCGCCTTTTTGATCATGGCGGCGTATTTAGGTTCGTTCTTGATCTTGTTATCAACCTTTTCTTGCGTCGCTTGCTTCCAATTAGAATCTCTTTTTGACTCTATTATGTAGCCGCAAGTCGAGTACTCGTGGTGGTCTCCGCACAAGCACTGTCTCTTCCCCTTCTTTCCCTTCTTACCGTCCCTATTCTTGCCATACAACGTTGGATCTACGTCTGAATCTGTTGCAAAAGCTCCGTGTGCTCCGCGTGGTTTTGGAAGTGAGGATTGTGTGGCCCAATACTTACGAAACTGTTCCATTATTTCCAGAAAAGTGATCGTATTTGCTTCGTTGGCGAGAGTAACCCTCCATTGGGAACCCCATTCCCTCGACAGACCAACGTATATTGAGGTAACAAAGTGGTGGATGGGTCTCATGCCTTGCATGTCTCCCATATTGAGCTCCACCCCTTGATTGTACGCTGTTTCCCATTTGTTGAGCCATTCGTCGACGTTTCCGTCTGGCTTTTCTGATCGTAGTTTTCCCCACGTTTCCTGCACTCTACTCTCTCTTGCTAAGTCTGTGGGTTTGTAACGAAGCTGTAATCGAACGAGTTTGTTGTACAGGGTTTCCGCGGTTCTGAGGTTGGGAATGAACCCAGGGTCAATGGTGCTCTCTACCTTTTCCGTGAGTTTTACAATAGCTTCCCTTTTGAGGAGGTATTCCTTGTATTCCTCTGAGTACATGGTTTTCTGCCATTGGTATTCCTCCTTCTCATCTGCCTTGAGCTCACTGTATTGAGCATCTCTGCTTGTCGTATTTCCGGTGATAGGGTCTTTGATTTCAACCTTCTTGATGTCTCCTGGATTTGGCATCCTAGGTTTTATCAAAAGTGGTGGGTTGTCTGTTCCAGGGTTGATATATTCCCAGATCCCGTAGTTTTTTTTTGGCGTATGACATTCTCAATTGGATCCAAATCTCCCAATCCTCCGTCTTTCTAAGCATGTCTGAACCTGTGGTTATAGCCATGATTGATCCTCACTGTACTTTGCACACACTGAATAAAAGGGTAAAGTAGCACGTCAACGTTTCTGTGGAGTGGTCCAAAAGCTGCTCGAGGGAACCATTCAGCCGGGTGAAGATCAATATAGGCGAAGCGTGTACGTTCTTAAAATCCGCTGGTGGCTTGCGATGTGGACTTCGCACGAGGTTGTCTCTTGTGGTTACCTGAGCCAGATATTCGCGTTTCCAGGGTATTGTATGATCACAGTAGCCACAGGTTTGTCGATACTTTTGGTGGTTTTCGAGGCGGTGAGGGTGTTTGGAATCGTTCGCAGATTGCTGGAGAAGTTCGCAGATCGTAGAAAGGTTTGTTTATGGTTGTAAAGGAGTTCTCGAAGGTGATTTCTTCAGGAAAGGACTTTAACGTCGACGTTGTTGTGGTTGTTCGACGGAGAGCTGAATTTTCCGCATATTTGAGGGAAAATAGGGGTATTCGCAACTTAGTCAGCAACCTCTGATTCTGTCGCAGTAGGAAGTACTAATTGGCTTGTAAAGCCTTTAGCTACGATTCGGGGCTCATAACTAACAGAATAGGCAATAAGTCTAATTAGGGAAAGTTGGTGGTTCTAGAATACAGAATATGTAACCCCTTGAAAGCTTTGACCACAATGGTCACGTGTATATATTTCCATCTGACATGGATTTGTGTGAGAATTTTGACTAAAGTGATTGGTTTGGGTTGCTTGATTTTTTGATAAGTACTTTGAGCGGAGATACGGAGGGGAGTTCAAGCTCGAATTACTCTCCATCACTTACTTACTAGCTATTATCATAGGGGTCTGTTTCTCATTCAAGGATTCGGTTGCTGTGCTGGCTAGATAGACAGCATCTTAATGACTGGTTAGAGTTGATTTCAAGAGGGCTAATACTCATGCATGTCTCTCACTTAACATGAAGTGTTGGTGTTCTATACAGTCCCGGTTTCTGACTCTCGCGGGCAACATAATGGAGGCCAGGTATTGGGGAATGCCTATCGACATGCTCACCAATACGCGTGGTCATTGAGATCCCAAATCAAGTAGCTTGCAGATATACACTCACAGCCAATAAGCAGAATACTATCGAAGGCATATTTAAGATAAGCGCTCCTATTATCACCACGGTTCATGAGCCTTGTGCTACGTGAGCTTTTTATTTACATCATCCCCTCGCCATTCTCTCGCCTGTCTATTGAGGTCAAGCAGCATCAGCCTCAACTTCCCAGTCATCCACTGTCTCCTCAACAACAACCTTTTTCCTTTCAATATCCTTCATCCTCTTCGTGCCCAAGACCGTGAAACTACTCTTTGCCCCTACACTAGTCACCGGTACGCTCCTCCCTACAGCTGCACCTTTGGCAACCTGGCTCCATCCTCCACTAGCAGCATTCTGGTCTTCGCGCCTCAATACATTCAGACTCCCATCCACAGCGCAGAGGGTCGCCGAGGATGCGAGGTCAAGGGAGGAAATCTTCTTGCTCACGGGCCCTTTCAGTGCGATGAGTTCCTTGTCGATTTTGATGAGCCAGGATCCAGTTGAGAGAGCTTTGAGGACAACATCCCCCGATGGTAGAAAAGATATCTCGCAGTCGATTCCAGCATTTGCAAACTCGGGCTTGAGATCACCGTACAGCTCATCAATGGTAATGCCAAATTTCGGGTTCGTGAGAAGGAATGCGTTCCAGGGCTCTGCATTCGAGACTAGCGGCTTGGAGGAACTAGATTCTGCTACGGGAGCGGCGCGAATCTTGACGCATTGACCAAGTGTCTTCGCTGGTGCTGACACAAATTTTGGCGTCTTAAAGATGCAAACATGACGATGTGGTTCAGGGTCCTGGCTTTCGCTGTCAAAACCGAAATCTTCGGCTAGGGCGTGGATGAAAGCTCGTTGGTAGGCTTGCATCGGCTTGAAGCGTAGTCGTTTTTCGTTGTCATCTGCGGCAAAAACACGAAACTCGCGCTCATATTTCTGGCCGAACTTCTGGTTCTCGGCGAAGAATGACAGGGATGTAGAAGAGTAGGGTATGTGGTCATCGTTGTGACTTGCAGGGTCAATCTTGAGAGCTGCAGCGAGCTTGGCGTTACGTTGAAGCCTGGAACACTCGTCGTTGCATTCTAAAGTTTTCTGAGAATTCCCAGGAGAGTTCTTTGAAGCGAGACATTTGATAGCTTGTTTTTGATTCTGACATTCACATGTGATGAACGTCTTCGCCTGGCAAGTTGTGATTTCTTTGCAAGGATATGGAGCATGGCATGGATCCAAGCAAGTATGTTCGCAGACTGTCTTCTTACGACCACAAGCCTGGCTGCAATGAGATTCAGCATCCTCGCATTGACCAACACTATGGCACAAGCTCTGGCAGAAGTGGTTCCCGCATCGAAGCTTCTTCCCACAGGGCAGGCCACAGCGGACAAAAGAGAACCAGCATGGTTGATTCTTCATAGTCTTCTTCCCACAGACACATGGTTTCTCCATTAGGAATGGACATTTTGGGCATTCTTCTGTATCTTCGTGACATTGATGTTTGATTGAAGGGTGGCCGCATGTTCGTTGACGTTTACAATCGAATCGACACTCTGGTGGCTTCGTGCCACATGGTTGGGGTGGTTGAAGAACAGTTCTACCACAAGCACAACTGGTCTCCTCAAAAACAGCTTCCAGGCAGCTAGCACACGGGCCTTTATGGCACAGTGAGGCGCAAGTATGATTGCCACACTTCAAAGGCCGCCCGCAAACCTTGAAGCAGATGTGCTCTGGTTCAAATTCCTCCCCAATGACCGGAGTTGCGGTCAACGCTCGGTGCTTGCGTTTCGAGGCTTGTCTCTCACTGGCCTTCTTCTCTCCAGGACAGCAGCGTTCACTGCACTCGTGGCGACCACAATTCAGTGTTGACCGGCAGACTCGTGGGCATTGTGGTGATTCCTCGACTCCTTGATGGCACATTGAATTTGAAGTGGTTCGACCACAGCGACAAATAATCCGCACTGTCTGTAAACATGGCCTACAGCTTCCACCGTGACATTTCTGCTCACAGAGATGCCCGCATATAAGAAGTTTATGACACTTCTCTTGGCAGCGTGGTACAGGTGCTGAGCAGTTCACACGTGGTTCTGAGAGTAGAACCTCAATCGGCGTCTTTCCACAGGGGCAGTGTGTTACAATATCTGGAGAAAGCGGACAGTGAGCTGCCTCTGGATCCTGAACATGACAAGGTTGCTCGCAGAAATGTTTGGGATTTCCACAATCAAAAGCTCGTTGGCATTCTGCTCCACAATTGAACGACCCCATCCAGATCTTGTCCTTAGATTGACTCTCCATTTCGTCTTCACGCTCCGAGCATCGCAGGCTCTTTTGATCCTTCCCGCAGTAGCACCGTGAATCTACCTCCACTTCACAACTACCACACAAGCCCTCATGACATTCCCTCAGGCAGGCGTGTTCTCCGCAAGGTAGGTCCTCGCCACAGATCTGCCCACAGGTCCATCCATTCTCATAATTCGTATCTACACATCGTCGCGAACTGGCCTCTTTCCCACAGAAGCAAGACAACGAAGGGCCCATATGTCCGCAGGGCGGACAAGGACCAGCATGACACAGCAACTCGCAAGGGTGCGGGCAGCTCCCAATTCTCTTCTTCGAACATGACTGTCCGCAAGAATGTGGTGGTAAGCCCGCGATTGATCGCGGCTCGATCTCTTTTTCACACCAACATGAGTAATTGTTCGGCAGATTAATCTTAGGAAGATTACATCCAGGACAGCGCCATTGTCTCGGTGGTGGCAGTTCTCCATTCTGCGTCGCTCTCTGCTGATGTGTCGAAACCTCATTTTTGGACCACCTTCTCACGCAGGACAGATGTAGAACCGACCAACAAGTCTTGCAGCTCCAGACTTTAGAATTTGGCAGCACTTCGTTGGTGCAAATCACGCATTCGTATTGTCCGTTTGTAATATCCTCATGTGTTCTTGTAGCAATATCAGGAGCCTGTGACTTCGACATTCGACGGCGGGGAGTATTTTGTAGGTGGGAGGTTCCTCTGGGAGCCACTGGTTGGCCAGGTATGAATTCGGGGGCATCGCCTGCGAGAGATGCTTCGTTGGGTGTTGCTGTAAGTTGTCCTCCGAAAGCTCTTTGCCCATTGACCATCAATTGGGTTCCTCCTCTCTCTCTCCCTCTTCCTCGATTTCCGGCTCGTCTTCCACTTCCTCTACTAGATGATCCTGGCGCTGATACCGAGGCTTCGGGTGCTATTGGAGCAGGTCGAAGTGCTGGCGAGGTATTTGGAGCTGCTGTACTGCCTCCTCGAGACCCGCCTCTTCTTGGGCCACGACGTCTTCCTCTGCTGCGAGGCCCGGTAGTTGGAGCAGGCGGAGGCTCAGCAGTGACCATAATTCCTATTTGGGGAATTGAGGCAACAGTGTCCGAAGCCGTGTTGAAAGTTTATTGATGTTGGCGGGGTGTGTGGGTGCTTAGTAAAATTCAATGCCTCTAGAATGAAATTTACGTGATATTCTTTGTCTTGTTGCGCTTCTAATATATAGCGTCTTCGAAAAGAAAAAGAAAATGTCAAATGCAAATCGACAATCGTGGAAGGGGTATGTTTAGAGACACAAGGCTGACATGAAGTGGCGATGAACTGGACTAGAGAAATAATAGTCGAGGCTATGTACCGCACGCATCATCACAATCAAGCGAGGTCCCACACCGAAGAGTCACACTTCCTAATTTGAGTCACTTGTAACGCGGTGCAGTAGTCAGACAATCAAGGGACTGCAGGATGCAAGTAACTCGAGGGGAACTTTTTCTTTAATGGAGATGGGAAAACTTGTGCTACTATGTAACAGGATGCTTCGGAGAACAAGCCTTGTCGCAAGGCTGCGGGAGATCTACTGTACTAGTACTTCATACTTTGGGACAAGGCAAAGAGTTACAGTATACTATTATGTAGGCGCTGAGGAAGAACAGCCCTACAGTCAGTCCTCTTTGGAATACAGTAATTGTCTGGAGTGCTTCCTATTCACTACATAAATGAAAGAGAAAACATTACCTCTGGATTTTTACAACTTGCCATCTACGCAATATATTGAGTTCGTGCTGCATATCTTACTGTAACATTATATAGTACTGTAATACCGAATATGTACCTCACGTTGCTTGATAGAGAGGCTGCCATTTCTGTATGCGAAGCGATCAAATAAGATTATAAGACCGTTGTTTGTAGACATGCCATAATCTACCTTCCTTCGGCCCTACTTACAATACTTCGTACTGTATTGATACGGGCGCGGATAATTTGTCGAATCATACTAAAATACGAGGATGATTCGATCCGAACTTTGCTCAATACTGTACATATAGAGTCAACAATGAAATCAACTGATTCCGTTGACCTAGGCTCCTTCTACTCGAGTACATTTAACGAGTAATACGAAAAATTCAACCCAGCCCCCATTCTCCCAACCATCGATCTCTACGGTTGATCTCAATGTCATTGTCAGCAGCTCTTGATCGATAAGTGTGTGCGGTAAAACACCCCCTATCCGGATTCCAATTCCTTTATTGAGTTTTGGCGACGCGCATGAACTACGTATCATTTACCGAATATCCACTACACGAGCATTTTAGCATATTCATGCATATTCAGTACATAGTCGCCTTTTCAATCCTCCTCATCTGCTCGGCTTACCAGGCATAGAACAGAGGCTTCCTAGGACCAATGTGCATCAGCCATTGAGACAAGCTTTCGAAAGCTGCAGCCTATTCGGGCCACGAACTACGAGAACAACGAGGCAAGGCAGCCGAACTCGAAACACAACCAACCTTTTTTACTGTATCCTCACCGCACCTCGAACATGTCTTCGCAGGAGACCTCCAGCAGCTACCTACAACAGGTATCTGGGGTCGCGGGCAGCGTCTACAGCTACATGCGCCTCCCGGTAGTTGTATCTACGGTTTGATTGCTCTATGTTGCAGCGCATATCATCGTACTTACTCCAGCGGCAGGGTATCGCTGCTGCGCTCAGTTCTTTGTTGTACTTCAAGCAAAAGTATGTCCCCCGATCAATCATTCTGCATTTGTTGACTCTTCCAGAGCTCTTATCTACCCCTCGCATATCCCAAATGAATCCCGCACCGAAGTCCCTCGACCGTCCCAATTCGGCATTACTGATTTCGAGGAGCTCATGATTCCTACTCCCGACGGCGAGAAGCTTTCGGCATTCTACATTCGAGCCCCGAAGACCGGGATGCGCAAAGGGATTACAATTCTGATGTTTCACGGAAATGCAGGCAATATTGGACACAGAGTTCCTATTGCGCGAATGTTCGTACAGCGAATGGGATGTAGCGTCTTGATGTTAGAATACAGGGGCTACGGTTTATCTACAGGATCTCCGGACGAGACAGGACTTATGATCGATGCGCAAACAGCTTTTGAATACTTGCGACAACGATCAGAGACGAGGGATAATGACATTGTGATCTTCGGACAGAGTTTGGGCGGAGCGGTCAGTATCCAGCTCGCAGCCAAGAACCAAAACGACCAGCGCTTAGTGGGGTTGGTTTTGGAGAACACATTTCTCAGTATGAGGAAGCTGATCCCGTCGTATGTCCTTCGTATCCTGGCCTGGTCCCGTTCCTGTTGGTGCGTGAAAATTCTAAAAGTGGATAGGATCATACCCCCTGCAAAATACCTGACCCTTCTCTGCCACCAAGTCTGGCCTTCCGATACCTTTCTTCCCTCTATCACCGAAGTTCCAATTCTCTTTCTCTCCGGCCTACAGGATGAAATTGTACCGTACGTTCGTTCATATATCTCCTTCTCCCCCTCTGAATGATGACTTAATTTCCATCCACAAAACCTGATCCCTTCTGGGACCTGATTATACAATTTGAGAATTTCTGACGCTACCCTTCACACCTTTTGCTCTAGCACACATTCTCTTGCAGATGACTGACGGAAACAGGCCAAGCCATATGCGACGTCTCTACGAAATTTGCCAAAGCCCAACAAAGGTATGGAAACCTCTTCCAGGCGGCGACCACAACAGTAGTGTTGTTGAAGAGGGATATTTTGAATCGGTAGAAGACTTTGTTGCGAATTTGGATACAAAGTTTGGATAGATATCCTGCCTATGTGGGTTTGATGGGGTGTATAGGTGGTTGGTTTCTGCTGCATTTTGGCGCGGAGTTTGGTGCTCAGGTGTGAAACGCCTACGTTATGTTTTCTACTTACGAGATTGGATTGTGCGGTGTGAAGGTTGACGAGTTCCTATGTACATTAGGTGTACCGATAGAGAAAAGTATATATTACGAGAGTAAAGGTAAAACGTTACCAGGAATTCGTTTCCTCCGCTGATTAATTGGGCAAACATTTGATGACATGAAGCCACGAGCAAGCGCTCTGCACGCCACTAGCTAATTTTTCGGAACCAGTCATCAATGAAAATGGTAAATAATTCATCTCTCCTTTCCTCGGAGTCATTTACACTGCCTCCTCTTTGTTTGATAAAAGAATTCCCCAATCCCGTCGATAAGCAGCACTTTTTATAAAAGTCTCGGGCACCCTCCTTGAAACTTTTCACCGAGTCGCTTCCACTTTTATATGCCAATTATCGAAAGAGGGTTACCTATTTTCGAGGGATCCCTAACATGATGTCTGGCTTAGCCACGGAGTCTCACGCATACCATTCCGGATAGCAGTCGTAATCGATTGATTTCGAATCGCACCTGAAAAACATACATAACATCTCTGACTGTCTTTGACACGCTCCTCGGGATTGAATCTTTTATAAAGCCAAATTCTGAGAGGTCCCAAGAATTGGAAATTAAAGTATGATACTAACATCGTAGTGAAAGCCCACAGCGAACGATCAACGCCACCTTGATATTTGGTGAAATTTTGTTACGCACTTCTACTATCCCACCTGCCGCACTAGACACTATGTTCTTACTGTATTCCTCTTCGCTGAATCGAGATTGTAATGCAAGAGCATTGCCACCGCGACAAGAAGCTTCAAACAATGGAAGGATAGAAATGCAAGTACAATCCTCTTGCATAGCAATGGAATGATGCCGTAACATGAGTGACAGTAGGCAGTTCGACTCACCACGGTCTAAGAGAGGGACGACTCGGAGGCGGGCCGTAGCAGGCTCGCAGTGGTCACAAAACATATTCTCTTCAAAAATAATCATAGAATAGCTGCTGCTAGCTGGCCAACAATGATTCTGGTTTGAAGGACTAGTTTGGCATGGCATGCCTCGGTCTAGTTGTCATTGCCTTATCCCTGTGATATATCTTTTGATAGATATGCAAAACAAGGAATCAAGGATATCTGAAACTTCGCAACTTGCCACATTACTCACGTTTATGATATTTCTTCGCTGTTGCGTCGACCGGTCATTTTCCATTAAATGATACACAATATACGATATGGGGAAATGTCATGATGGCTCTTACTGTATATAGCATACACAGCTGTTTTTATGATATCGATATATCAAGAGAATAGACAAAGTCTACATGCTGAAACTTGGAAGGAAATTATAAATGAATGAACGAATGAGAAAAAACATTTCTTCTTTGTTGAAAAATATCTCCCCAGAGTAAACAGACCTTTGGGGGAAACGCCGAGGATAAACGCCACCAGTGAGGACATACAGCTAACACTAAAATAACCCTATATAAAGAAGCGAGGATATAGAAGGGGTAAGCACTTAAACCAGAGCTGTACTGTGGTCTGGACACAAAGAAGATTAGTAAGTAAATTACAGGTAAGATGGAAAGAGAAGATATGTTCATTTCTCGAAGGTCAAGCACAACTTAAATGAAGCGAATTAAAGAAGAGAGGAAACGAAAATGTAAAAGATTGACGAGGGCTGTTGAGGTAAGTTATATGTCAAGGTGCCGCAATAAGGCTGGATTATACAGACTTAAAAATCACATACATATACTGTATAGCCTTAAGACGTGCCACCTAACAGCTATGGTCTCATGCAAGCACTTGCGCACAGATCCATAATTCATCCTGTACATGCAACAGGTAGTCACACCGAAAGCAGACTGGTAATATAAGAACAAGTTCAATGCTGCAAGGACTCATATACACGGGTGCACAATCGGACCATCGTACTGTCAGCCCATAATGCCCTCCATCTCGCGATCTGATATCCGCTGATCCCCAATGCAATCTCCATCGTAAATCATACGAACTCCACCATCTTCTTGCCGTCTTGCGTCCTCTTTCATGTGTATACAATAATTTACCATGCATCCTTTTCCATTCCCATCCTCCCGTGCATACATGCCCTTCGCTGCTTAAAAGGCCATCTCCTTCTTGATCTCCGCAATCGCTAGCCCGGGATTGAGACCCTTTGGACACGTCCGCGAACAGTTGAGAATCGTGTGGCAACGGTAGATGCTCATACTGTTATCCAAAGCCGCTTTACGCTCCTCTTTCTTCTGATCTCTGGAATCCGCCAGCCAACGATAACTCTGCATTAGAACTGCGGGCCCGAGATACTCCTCTGAATTCCACCAGTACGAAGGGCAGGAAGTGGAGCAGCATGCGCAGAGAATGCATTCGTAGAGGCCGTCCAACTTCTTACGCTCTTCCTTTGATTGCAGGTACTCCTTGTTGTTGGGGCCAGGCCCATCGTGTTGCAGATATGGCTTGATTGATTTGTATTGCTTGTAGAAGAGCGTGAGATCAGGGACGATGTCTTTGACGACGTAGGTGTGGGGAAGGGGGTAAATTTTGGATTCTTGCTTGGTGTCTGTGGGAATGCGGCCTGTGGTTTGTTAGCTCATGTGTGAGAGAGAGAGCAGCGAGACGGCAATCCAGGTCAAAAGTCTGATTCTAGAGGTACATATAAAGACTTACACAAGCATGCCAGGGTGTTGACACCATCAATATTCATCGCGCAGCTGCCGCAAATTCCCTCTCTGCAACTCCGTCTGAAGGTCAGGGTAGGATCAACCTCATTCTTGATGCGGATCAATGCATCCAGCATCATGGGGCCCGTCTTGTTTAGATCAAGAGTATAGCTCTGCATGCGAGGCTTCGAGGTTGGCTCATCGGGATTCCAGCGGTAGATGTGGAAGGTCTTGATCTTGGCGTCTGGAACACTGGTGGGCTCCGCGACGGCTTCAGTCGTCGCATGAGACGCAAAAGCTCGTACAGGCACGGAAGGCCTAAATGCTGATCTGCTCGCCGCGAAAAGACGGGAGGTCGTTCGAAGGGATGCCATTTCGGTAGAGTGGAGGATTAATTTCGCGACAAGATGGATGTTGGGTCTCAGAGAAGATGTTCTTTGGGGTTGATTGCTTTCAACCTGCTACAGAAAATCAGATTGGGTGTGCTCAAGATGAATAAGAAACGTTGCTGGCGTCAATTGGACAGAGGAGGAGTGTGAGGAGGAGTGTAGACGTCGTCGATTGATGGCAATTGTTTGACCTCGGGAATAAAGCTAGCTCAAAGGGTGTGGATTGAGCTTGGCCAATGAGCAATTGGCTTTTGACAATCGATGAGAGCCTCCCGGTCGCGGGGGAACTTTTCGGATAATCACGTGCGCCACTACCTCTCAATATCTGGTTTAGCTAGCTGTGAACCTGTTGCGTTGTCCACAGTGTTTAACTTGTCATGTATTATTACATGTTTGCAGATTGACCTCATCGCATCATTGTCACATATTCCTGAGCTGTTACTGTACATTGCTTCTTTTTGAAAGTTCCGAGCAATTCCGCAAGTTTCCGGTCTAATACATAACCGGGTGAGAGCTTTCCCACTTACATTAACTCCAGGAGCCTTATCTTTTCGCTTGAAAGTCAACAATCAAAGGCAACACAGCTGTTATTATGGTATGTTCGGGAAGTCAGTGGTACTCTAGACTTTAAGCAGTCATAAGTTTTCATCTATATTACTTTAAAATTGAAGCGAATATTCGAAAGCAAGCTTACTGCTGCTTCGAGGCGTGAGGCTGTTCAAACTATTCCCGGAGCTCTATATGTACATATAATTGTGTGGAATTCTTTCATCTCCTTCTCTTCAATTCCTTTTATCCGACGCAGTGGGCCTTTTTGAGGAGCCGGCAGGTACGGAAACGGCAATGGCTCTATGGCTTAAGGGCATGCATGTACAGCATGTGGTGAGGGAATGGATAATCAGTTCTTTCAATAGGTCCATCTATATATCTACCCATCTAAATATCTATCTAAATATCTATCTAAATATTTATCTACAAATCTATTGTCATCAGGTATCTCGCAAACTACGTGTCTGTATAGCCCTTTTCTCTCATATATGCTATCATTACGCCGTAAATGCTATAAAGAATGCTATCAAATACCATCACGCATATATAAATCAGTTAAAAATCACAAATCGCGGTTCCACTTCGGTGTCCCGAGTTTCTTTCTCCATCGCTCCCCCCAGACTATCAACGCCACGATCGGGAGGAAGAACAAGAACAGTGCGGCAGCAAACGTAAACCAAGCCCAAAAATACCCAACCTCTCTCGCGAACGGCAAAGCAAAATAGCCAACCACGAAAGAGAGACCGCGGGAAAGATTGAATATAGTCCCTGACTCGGGAGTCTGCGGCTTGTAGCAATCGGACGTGTAGGAGTACAGCGTGGTAGAGGCGATTTGAAGGCCAAAGACGCTCACTCCAAGACCAACTAAGGGGACGTAGAAATTGTACTTCCCAACTGTGGCACCGAAGATGATGAGGCCTAGCGGCATAAAGACTGCGGAGAGGGTGCAGAGGTAGAGACGGAATTCTGGTTTGCGGACATTATTGTGTCGGCGCGCCAAATGGAATACGACCTTGTCTGAAGCGCGACCAGCGAAGCACTCACCCAGGAGGGAGCCGATGGTCAGGGAAATGCCGAGACACGCGCCAATATGACCCGCAGAAAGTTTGTAGAAGTGCGTGTAAATAGACGCCAGTGAGATGGCGGGCATGACATTGCTGAAAGTCCAGGCCCAGGTGTAGTACCAGAATGGGAAGAGGATACTAGGGTATCTCAGCATGTGGATGGATTGGAAGAAATCTGTTGGGCGGAGCTTGTGGGCTGTATCTCTGTCAGTGAAGTTGAGTGAGAGGGGCAGTCCTCTAGGTAGGAGGGAAGGGACATGCCTGGGATCATATTCCCTTTGAAATCGAAGAGCATCTGCAGATAGGTGCGTTCGTGGCGGTTGGCTAGGAAGTGGGGGTCGTGAGAGAAGAGGGTCTCAGGGAAGAGGAAAAGTGCGACGATGAAAGAGAGGGCTGTGCTGAGGGCACCGAGGTAGTAGTCCCATTTCCAACCCGCAGCTACGCCTAAGTAGCCTCCAGCTATAGACAATTAACATGTTTACAATACCAGATTGGGGGGGGGGGCGTACCTATGGCAGCGACATGAGCACCATTAGTTAAGAAGAGCGAGTAAACCCCCGTCATCTTGCCTCTCTCGTGCAAGAAAAACATGTCATTCACACAAGCCGTACCCACACTCATCATGCCTCCAAAGCCAAAGCCACAGATCACTCTGGTCCCAACTAGGGTTGAAAAGGTAAGCGATGATCCAGAGCAGATGCCGCCCAAGATGGTAAACAAGATAGCTAGCAGCGTGACTGGACGACGACCGAAGTAGTTGGTGAGAGGAGTCCAGATAAACGGAGAGAGACCGCCAGTGATGATACCAGTGGTCGTGCTGTAGGCTGCGATTTGAGTCGACACGTGCATAGCATCGGCGAGCAGGACGAGCGATGGATTGATAAGCGCAGCGTTATAGGGACCGAGGAAAGCCATGAATCCGACTTGGATAAGGACGGCCCATTTGAGCCATGATGGCCAATTCTATTCCAATTAGCAAGTTCTTTCATCTAGGAGGATATACAGGAATGCAGGGAAGATACCAATGGGTCATCCTTGAATCCAGACGGCTGAGGGACGAGAGGTAGACCGTGGGAATCTAAGCGCAAGTTTTCGCTCGATCTTGATTCCTTTCGCTCGATCGTGTCCTGGGTTTTATCCGGTTCAATAGCCGTGTTGTGAGGTGGGTGGTGGTTATGAAGGAAGAGAGGATCCGTTGCTGCAGGTGCTGGTGCGCCGGCAGGCTTCGATTGGTGAGACGCCATTGTTGCCCTCATCAACTATTGAGGTTGGGCGTCATGTCATACAAACATTGAAATCAAGTGATAAGATGGGATGGCAAGAAGATGAGGGCAATGCCGTGACGCGTTGGCGTCTCAATGCCTCTTATGTCTATCTGTATACAAACAATAATAATAATGATAATAAGGATACAGTACAGCACTGTAATAATGGGGTGAGCAACAGGTAGAGTACTGTACTAGAAAGACCTCGGTGCTCGAAAACCCCTCGTACAGTAGCTCTAGGTCGGCCCTCTAGGTCTCTTGGTGGTCCACACGGCACTCTCGGATAGGGGACCGCGGCACTGTAAAAGTTTGTCCCAAGCCCGCCACGATTTCTTTAAACTTTGCTCCTTCTTTGGACCCAATGAAACTTCGTAATAACAATAATAATAAGGATAATTGAGCCACCAAAAAGCAAGAAGATACAGTATATTGGGTTGCCACGAGTCAGGCGATCCGGTAGTAACTGCCGTGGTCCAGGGGTGCGTTTGAGTGAGAATCATAGGATTCGGGGTTACAAGCGTCGCGCCTTTCGTATCTCCGCATGGTACTTCGTACAGTACAGTACAGTACAGTACAGTACAGTATCTTCGTAGGTATGATATGGTACCAAGTATCTGATTCCCGAACGATTCATTCCTCGACCATATACATTCCACACATTATCCCATGTATCCCATACATCTCATACATCCCACCACCGGCTACAGTACATACCAGCACCAGCACCCACATGCTGAACTCCTCGTAAAGCGGCCGCATTTTGAGGCCATGCCATGGGGACATCAGATGTCTATTCAAGGAAGACTCTGGTTCCATAGGGAGATATTTCAAACATTCTAGACCTATTTTCATCTAGCCTGTGTATTTCACGCACGCCAGCCCCCGAACCCCGGGCAAATCTTGCGGCGCTCCAATGAACTCCCCCGCAACTTCGAATTCGCCTGAGACTGTATTCGTCAGCACTTTCTACAATAATATGCTATTCTTTGTTCAATTACTGTATTGTTCATGCTCACTCACGCCCTTTTGAGGACCCCCATCCCTATCATTCCTCTAGACTCGGCTCGGGACGATTCTAAAAATGGCCGTGACCATGACCGGCACTGTTGCCGGGCCTGGTGTGTGGACTAACTAGTCATGAAAGAAAGCTTAAACTTCAGCTCGAGTATCATGTCTGCTCCACAACAAATACCCAGACCCTACATACCTATCAAACATACATCCTCAATAGCTGAACGCTGAACGCCTTTTCTCTCTTCCTTCTGTCATTGTTCCTCCTGCTCCTCTTTCTCCTCTTCTTCTTCTTCTTTTTCTTCTTCCTCCTCTTTCCCTCACGCTTTCTATTAACCCTCACTCCCTCTCAAACTGAACACCGGCCCCCTACTGTACGAAAGCCCCTCCTCGCCAATTCTATGAGGTCTATCTTGTGCTTCCTACGAGCATCGCTATTTTGACTCCCCTATCACTCCCTCATCCGCGTTTCCGTCTCTGTCGGCGTCTGAGGCTGAGGCTGATACCGAGGCTGATACTGAGGCTAATTCGAATACACGCCAAATCTAACCTTATCGATGAATCACCCCGCCAAGACGAAGAAGACTGGCAAGGCTCGCATCCCAGATCATTTGCGCCGGCGTGCACTCGTCAGTTGCGATCGATGCAAGAAGAGGCGCATCCGCTGTTCCAGGTCCAGCGGAAGTGAAGCCAACGAGCCATGCCAGAGCTGTCTCGAGGTCGGCGCCAGCTGCGAGTCTACGCTTCCCCGCAAGACCAGAATATACGGCAGTGTCGAAACCCTCAGCATACGATACCGAGTCCTCGACACCTTGATCAAAGGCCTGTACCCCGACAGAGACACGAATAATATAGAAACTCTCTACGCAATTGCAGATGCGCACGATATACAGCTTCCTGCATTCGATGACCAAACGGTGGCGGAGGAGGTCTTTAGCCAACCCCCAAAACCAAATGCGCCTTCTCCGCAACACTCCGCAGGCAGCGCAGCTAGTCCTTCCATGTCGTCTAGGGAATCCGAGAACCCCGAAGTCAAGGGGAAAATCGTAGAAGAGAAGCTGGTTCCCATGCCACAAGGACCATCCCATTACATTGGACCGTCGAGCTCCTTCGGATTCGTTTTGACTGTCAGGAACATGGTGGCCGAGTTCAATGCGGCATTACGGTCTATAGAACCAGATGACGAGAAGGCAAAAATCTCTGCAGATTTCGCGGGATCGAATTGGAGCAAGGCGTTGGAACCTATTGTTAAAGACGAAAGCGATGAATCTTCGGAAGACAATGTGGATAGACAATTCGGGGAGCCGAGCTCAAGGGTATCAAATCCAAACCGTAGGCAACGCGTACCTTCGCTTTTTCCTAGCTCTGTGGATAATACTTTAACTGCCAAATTGAAAAGGATTACTGTGCTTTCATTGGTACCCGGGAGGGAAGTCACAAATGCTTTCGTGGACGCGTACTTTGAGTCTGTACATCCAAACTACCTTCTCTTTCACCGTCCTTCATTTCAACTCCGATACGAGAATATGTGGACACAACCGCATGTGTTGATGCGTGATATTGAGCCAGGTTGGATATGCTGCATCTTCATGATGATCGTTTTTGGAGCCCAGGCTTTAGAAGACAGGGATGCGAGGCAGTCGATGCAGATTCAACGTCACTATCTTAACCTGGTTCAGTCGACGATGCACCAATTGATCAGCGCAGCTACCCTTATAAACGTGCAAGCCATTCTCCTTCTACAACTCTACCAGCACAACTGCACCGAACGAAACAGTGCGTTTATGTTGCTGGGGTGTGCCTCAAGAATGGCGATGGCCCTTGGTATGCATAGAGAAGGCACGTCAGGAGGCTTCGACGACATGGAACGGGAGGTCCGCAAACGTGTATGGTGGACGGCTTATATGTTTGAACAGAACCAATGTGCCATTCTCGGACGACCGTGTGCAATTGACGACACTGAAGTCAACATTACATATCCGGACGAGATCATGCTCGACGGGGGATCCTCTGTACCACCAGGATATATCGAGCATTCAGTTCGCCTGATGAAACTCTTGTCAGCCGTAAGACGAAAGATTTATTCCTCGCCTTCCAGTGCAATACAACAAGGTGAATCTCCCAAGATGAGTGTGGCTGTCCAATTCTTGCTGGATCTAGATTCTTGGAATCACAGCTTGCCTCCAGATTTATGTCTGGAGAATCTATCTCGTATTCCCAAACACCGCCGTGCTGTCATCTTACTACATATTCAATTACATCAGGTGCGGTCTCTTGTTACTCGGCCATTCATCTTGAGAAAGGTAGGCGTGCAATTGGCAAGAAAGTTGGGTAGGCATGTTCGATCTCAAGATCTCGACAAAGAAGAGCTGAATTTGAGTCATGCTTGTGGAACGTACTCCCAGAAAGCCACTCTTCTCCTTCACCAACTACTAACCACCGGGATGTTTGATGGTGTTGCTTGGATCGATGCGTATTATATCTATCATTCTGTTTTTATCCTAGCACTTGACTTCTTAGCTCGACCTTGGGATGAAAGGGACACTGCCGAAGACGTATCGCGGAAGAAGTCGGTTCGAGATGTCATCGAAGCTCTCCAAACCGTCAAACTGTGCCGAACATTTACAGTTTTGACACAGGTTGCTATTCAGCTTGCCAAAATCGTCGGCATCTTCGACACACGATCAGATGAACACGAAAAGACAGAAGACTACCGTCGATATATGGAACAACAACAAGCTACGTTTGTTTTCGATTATGGGCCACAAGCTACCCAGAGTGGTAATGTTATTCATAACTGGTTTCAGAGGGGGCCTGTTGATCTACCCTGGGATTTGAAGGACTTCTTCGGTACGGAGGGATATGTAGGCGCTGGACCTGTAGTCAGCACGAATTTCGCGTGCATGCCGGCGTTACAGGCTGGTGCTTATGCGCATATGCCAACCTTGGGCGAAGAGGAGCATTTGATGGCTCCCATCCCACCTCATACCGCTTATACGCACTGGGGTACCATCGATACTCCGTTCGCTCCGAGCAACAACGGCATGCCTGGGCCAAATATGCCTAAAGGGCCGGGCATGCATTGATGTGTGAATCTTCGACTGCAAAGACAGAGAAGCGAGCACACAAATCACAAACAAAATCGGTCAGGCTGAGCCTGTCGATCAGTTCTGGACACAACATATACTTTCCATCATAGCAAGTGCCCTCGGCGCACATGCTGCCACGATGACATCCATACAGGAAGGCTCTACCTCCTCAAGAGCAGCTGTCGCTATCTATCAGCCTGCCTGATCTATATCTGATGGCCGCCTTGGTTCTCACTTAGCGGTAAGCTGATACTGCTATGTGGCGGCTTCAACACCACCCCCAGCACTGCTAATAGGGTCTAGAGAAGATGTCTGGATGTAGTTGGGGGAGTTGCAACACGTCGATAGTGATCCAAATATGCTTCCCATGAGCAGCTTTCGAATCCTGCGTTATTGCCCAACAAATCTCTGACAAGGTACTTTGTGCTTATTAGTGACAACTGCTACACAAATACTAACACGGCCTTCGTTCATTTATCGTGGTTTTGAATGTCGAGACGGAATCCGCGAAGGCGGTGAGAAATGACCACACTCTCTTCCATGAGCTAATTCCCAGCCCACGAGCCCAGCCGATCAATATGTGATGGACTTTCTGGTCATCAGTCACTATATACTCTCTCGTCTCTCAAAATACCGCGAGAAGGACCAGTCTTGATGTCAGATCGTGCTCAAAGCGCAGCAGGACGAACATTTCTCGTCCTGCTACTCAGGAAGAATGCATCGACCTACGTACTTAGCGAAAATAAACCCTTAGCTTCAGGAAACAATCAGTTCTGTTATTTGCACGGACCAGGGTCTTAGTCGAACATCTTTAGAGCTTGTGACCACTATCGATCAGGTGGTAACATCCAGCGTTGGGATGCTGATGGCATAAGTGTATTTCAAAGGTATCAGCAGCAAAATCCTGAACCCCGCCAGAGGTCCAGAGTGTCGATATAACTGAGTAGCTCTGTCTGAAGATCCATAGCCCTCAACCTGGAACTCTGAATCCGTGAGGGACTTGAGGATTGCCCTGTGGGCTTAAAGGCGGGGATTGATCACTGCAAAGCGAAAGACGGATTGCATTGACAGAAGGGGTGGAATCGGTGGATATGAGAATATCGTGTGAAATACGTAACAATAAATCTTAAGATGGACGAGCTAAGCATCTATATAACTGAGAGTTGAGAACAACACGAACGAGTTTGCAACGTCCACTTTTCTCTGATTTGGTAGTAGTCCTCCGCCCAGATGCAACCTTGAGTCCCCTGTCTTCATTTCATGTACTTGGACAGGACAAATTTTTACCCTTTTTCATTATCAACCTTTTGAGATACTCTCTTGGCCTACCAGGTATAACAATATTCACGAGGTACTGTAAGTGTAATAGAGTCGAGATCTGACGTCGCAGCAAGCGAGACACGTGCCAAATGCAACCACCACTCACAACGTCACTCCAAGACCTCGAAATTCAGAAGTTGGGAAATAGCTGCAGCGATACATAATACCGCATTATCCTACCTTCCTACTTTGTTATGATTGTTTCTGTACCTCGGTTTTAATCCGACTAAACATCTAAGTAGTTACCTCATGGCTTCAGGCAATAGCTGGTAGCTTTCAACGGGAACACAGCATCGAGTATATCCTCACTGATTGCAATCCCTCCCCCGGCCCAATGATCAAGTGCTTACGGACTTTCGGTTTAGCCTCTATCCGATCCCTGTGCTTCCTTATCTTAAGATTTCCGCTTGTCTCGATGCAGCGTCGTACATATATTCGTAAGTGGGGTTTTTTCTATAAGAATTGACTTTCACGCGTACTTCAGCGCTAGCACTTTCAGGTCTATAGGCAACTCCATATACCGGAAAGTCAGTCCATAGGTAAGATCTATCTAGCCGGCCGCTTATCGTTCCTCCCGCATTGCTAGATTATTGAAAGCAGCCAGATTCCAACAATTATATTGTCCATGTCGAGCTGTTTCCCCGATGCGGTTTATCCACAAGGTTTTACCCATGCATGCATTATTGTAAGCTGTGCTTTCTAGCGTAAAGCTTGAACAAAGTGTAAGCTCCGCTCAAGATTACCTCCACTTTTACCCTTATGAAGGGTAGGACTACAGTAGTATCTGCTCTTCATCCATCTCCTTATCAGCTCGACGCTCCCCCCCTTCAATGACAATTTCCAGGCAACCTTGACCTCACCCTCACCAAAATGGGATTCAGCGACAGCAAGACTCCGAACGGGGAGCTGTATCCTACGGACACGCAGCAGGGCGAAATCCACCGCCTCACCAATCTGCGTGATATTGCAGAAGTGCCGTCCGTGTGGAGCCAGGTCCATGCTTTGAGTGAGAAGCTCGGGGCCGAGACGATTGGGTGCCAGCAACTACCCGAAGAGGCGAGGGATCCTGATCAGAAGCCATGGAGTGAGTCGTACATTTGAGGTTTATTTGCCAGATCGAGCTAAACAGAGACAGGTACCTTTTTTGTATGGACCACAGCAAATTTCCATTACTCTGCTTTCACGACCGGCGCATTGGGGCCTCTACTCTTCGGGCTAGGATGGTGGGATAGTTTCGCGACCACCATCTTCTTCAATTTCCTAGGCGATCTAGGACCATCTGTTATTTCGTACTTGGGGCCGAGGTTGGGGATGAGGAGTATGATTATTGTGCGTTACAGTTTTGGATATTGGGCCAGCAAGTTTATCGTCTTGTTGAATGCAATAACTTGCATCGGGGTAAGACACTTTGGTCATTGCAAAGATTGGAACTAACAGCGTCATTCAGTGGCTTGTAATTAATACTGTGGGTGGCGGTGGAATCCTCTACGATGCAACAGATGGGAAACTTCCCTTGATAGCAGCCATAATCTTAGTGCTCACTGTGTACTTTCCCATTTCCCCCAATATACGGAAACACCAAACTGACTATTTTAGCTCCCTCATAACATCCTTCTTCGGGTACCGCGCAATCCATCTTTATGATCGCTATGGCTGGGCTGTCGTGCTCGTTCTCACCACAGTTGTCGTTGGCATGGGCGCTCCACACTTCGTCAACATGCCTGTTGCAACTGGCTCCGCCTCCCGCCTCGGCGTTCTCTCCTTTGGTGCCCTCATATTCTCCTGGGGAATAACATGGGTCCCTCTCGCCGCGGACTACTCTCTCTACATGCCCTCGAACACGCCAAAATGGAAGACGTTTTTCTGGACCTTCGGCGGAATTTACATTGGTTCCACGATCGGCTTTCTAGTCGGCGTTGCCATCGCAACCTTGGTAGCAAATCCAGACCCCGCGTACGGGTTCTCGCAGGTGTACGACGATCGGGGAATCGGCGGGCTGGTCGGCGCGGTGTTCGCTGGCCATGGACAGGGCGTGAGGGGTTTCGGGAGATTCGTGCAGGTCATGTTGGCATTTAGCATCATCGGAGCGAATATCCCAAACATCTACTCGTTTGGTCTGTCGGTCCAGGCAATCTCAGGGTGGACGCAGAGGATCCCTCGGATCTTAGTGACGCTGTTTGGGTTCGGGGTTGCGTTGACCGTGTCGTGCATTCTGAGGAATCGGTTCCTGGCTGCGTTGGAGAACTTCTTGAACCTGTTGTCTTATTGGTATGTTTCCTCTTGGTCGTACTAGGCTTGGCTTAATAGGAGTTACTTACTGATGGATTCAGGTGCACTCCCTTTGCGGTTATTGTATTCACTGAGCACTTCGTCTTCCGCCGTAATCTTGGATACGACACCTCAGCGTGGGACTCTCACAAGCTGCTGCCTACTGGAATCGCGGCTTTTGTTTCTTGGGCTTGTGGTGTCACGGCTGCTTTCATGGGGTCGGATCAAACGTGGCTTCTGGGACCTGTTGCTAAGGCTATTGGGGGTGCGGATGTTGGGTTTGAGTTGGTGAGTTTCTCGAGTATGAATTGATGAGCTTGACTGACTT
Organism: Ploettnerulaceae sp. D365; assembly: GCA_003988805.1. Classification (NCBI taxonomy): domain Eukaryota; kingdom Fungi; phylum Ascomycota; class Leotiomycetes; order Helotiales; family Ploettnerulaceae; species Ploettnerulaceae sp. D365. The sequence continues at coordinate 127,792 of QYAL01000097.1, read as the reverse complement.
TGATTCCAGAGCGCTGCTGTTGGGATAGCCGTCTATCTGATTACTCGAACGATGGAGCTGAGGTATTTTGTAAGGTAAAATATTAGGGAATGCCTGGAGAGGCGGGTATCTAAAATAGAAGATGTAACAAATAGATCATCCTTCGAGCAACTCAAGAATCAAATTGATTAGAACCTTCATCCAATCGATCTCTATCCTTTCACACTCATCTCCATCGTAGGATCGCTCTTCGGTGGATCCGGTCCTACGATACTCTGAATATCATCGAGCCTCCTCGCCTCAATCCAACTGATAGCTTCCTCCCGATTCCGACACATATGCGCCTGCCCATTACCCGTGGCATCCAGGACGCTCTCAGATCCCTCCAGCGTCATGTCCGCCATACACATGATCTGATTTCGCAAGTACTCGAAGCAGTGAGCAGCGTGAAAGTCGTTTCGGATACCGTCGAAGCCAAATTTCTTGCCGGAGGAGACGGTGAGTTGGTGGTAGGAGTCTACTGTATAGTAGAGCTGTTCGGGTTAGAGAGAGAAGTTGAAGGGTGTAGGGAATTTGAAGGGGCTTACACAGTGTAGAGCGTGAGTCCAGGAGGCTTCAAAGACGGGACCGGAACGGATTGGGTCTGTGGCGATGGGTTTTCCGAGGAGAGGGTGTTGCTCGTAATCTGGGATTAATACGCTTCCGCTTCCGACTGCTACTTGTCAGTCGCTGCCGGTGGTCATCGGGTGGGAGTGTAGCTGACGAGGCATGAGCATATCCCAATTCTTCCGGATTTCCATCCGGTTATCATTACTTGTCATATTTGGGACGAACATCTCTTCATCGGGTTGGAGGAGTGTCCATTTATGACTCGCTGATCACCATTAGTATTTTTGTTCAATTTTCACCAAAGTGTTTGGTAATCTGTCACATTAAGGGCAAGATCTTACTCGGAACATAAAGCCCATTTATATCGCCACCCGTCTCAGTCTTATCCTGCGTCCAACCCTTCGACGTGCCCAATCCTAAACTCGCCCATCTAGCGCTTAAACCCCCACTGGTGGGCAATAACAACATGATGATAACGACTTGGAAAAAGACCACCACACCCCAGCGTATCCAGGTCAGGATCGTCGATAATCGCGCTCTTCTCTCGTACTGTGATATCCGGTGCGTCGATGACTGCTTGCTGAGGAAAGAATCTGAAGCAAGCGTCGTGTCGGAGTCGTGGTCAATATCATTTTCGAGGTCGATGGAGCGAACATCGTCGTCGAGGGACGCGTACAGTGATTCCTTTTGTTGGGATTGTACAGAGGCCATAATTTCAATCTTTCTTTTTTTAAACGAATGTGATGTCTGTCGAAACAAAAGCGACAGACAGGTGAAGAAGATGATGAAGAGGGGGAAGAAACCAGTTCTGTGGAAGAAAAAAGTGTACTGAATTCAGCTCTCGAAGAGAGAAAGAAAGAAAGAACGATATACAGTTCCCGGACCGTTGATAATATTAAGCACGACCTTCAAATGCACGATAAGAGCACAGACGAGATGGGATGAGATGAGATTAGATGAATTCACACGAGCCGCAGTAAACTTCGGACATACGAAGTATTGAGGAATACTTCCGATGAAGCGGAAAGCTTTCGTTCTGGCCACGGCGGCGGCCAGACGTGTGTATCAGGCATATCATACACTAGTGTGTACAGTTCATCAGCCGATGATGGGAGTGGAGGGAGAGAAGAGGGTACGTGTGTTTCACGTAGTAGTACAGTAGTTATTTATTTACTTGCAAGGTCTGGTGGGGGCGTTGAGTTTCAGCAGGCGCATTTACTTCGTATGCCCTGGTGGCACCTTGACTGTCCAGCCACTAAATGGATGGGAGATTTTTGTCTCGGACCCTCCTTGTTGGCTACTTCTAGGCGGAATTGTGATGGGCTAAATAACGGGGATATTATTGGGTAGTATTCTGTAGGCCTTTTGAGAGGGCAGCTGCCCTGCACGATAAGCTATTTTCCGGGGAAGAGCCCCTTTTTCGCTCGCTAACTTCCTCGGTACGCATTCAGTGGTGATTCGGCAAGCTCGATGTATGTAGATTCAAAGTAAACACAGTTTACTACATAACCTCTATCTCTCGAATTCTATCAATTGTAATACCGAGTCGGGGCAGTCATGTGCCATTTAGTAGTCAGACCTATCCTGTAACACTCCGATTATCCTTCTGCTTCCCGCTGGCACAAAAAAATCCGTTTCCCCATATTCACAATTCCTCGATTGGTTTCATCTGTTCCCTCAGACTCGAACTACTGTACACACATGGGATGGACCCCAAACGCTTAGATCCGTTAATTAGGACAGGCAAGTGGAGACGATGTCCGATTAGAATCCTTGGGTTGAAATAATAATAGGGGCGGCAAGATGAGACGAAGCTTTGTGACAAGGGGCTTGGGCTGCCGTGCAGGGGATGCGTGTGGGTGCCACGATTTATAAACGGGCGGTGTGATTGGTTAATTATCGTCGACCAGGGGCGACTGATTTATTAACTTTGATGGAAGGAATTTGGGTGCTGACTGCATTGTTGATACCGCAGAGTTAGTTTCGACGTCAAGATGGATGTCTAGGACTCGTACGAAATATATGTCAAAGTCTAGATGGACAGGAATGTAAGAAAATCGAAAAAGCTCCGATCGCATCACGAAGTTGCTCATAGTACGTATCTGAAAGTCGACCGAAACCATTACTCGAGCCTTCATCTACCAACCACGGTGTAATTACCGACTACGATGGAGGCCCCTTACCAGCCCGTTCCCGCGCTGGCATAGCAGCAGTAGCCTCCGCCCCGAAGGAAGCCAACTCCGTCCGCCCTCACCCTCATCATCGCCGACGTCAAGCCCAGGCTGTCAGCTGTCCTTCTAATGTATGGGCTGCACCGTACTCAAACACGCTAGCTCCCGCGCCCCTTTCCCCCTACACCCGCGTGAGCTGGAGCTGGAACAACCTCTCTCTCCGAAAGAACATTCATTATGCGGAAGTAGAAGCCGTGATGCCAGTGAGTATGATCACTACGAAGTACTGGGTCGAAAGGAGATGATGAATTCTAGAATCTTCGAGGCTCGTTTTAAGAAGGATGCAAGAAACATGAGAGTGGCTTCTTTCGCGAGATAGCCACTCTGATGCTGCTGCCAAGAATGTCGATGATAGCCACAGCGCCTTGCTCAAGCAAAACTCGCATCAAGCTCCTAAGGGGTTAGAGATAGAAATTTTGGCAGCAGCTGGGCGGCTACTCTGAAGTCGCCTGGGAGTATCATTGGGAGGTATGAGGCGAATATTCTGCTTGCTGAGATTGGGCAAGGATTTAAGAGGTATTATATTGGTGCAGGGAGCAAAACAAATACCACAAGATCTTAAAGATTGGAGTAGTGGTATTTTTGACAGAAATTAGGCTGTCAATTGTTTTGCAGAATCTAAGGGTTTACATCGCCTCGCTCCATGTTCCCGACCGAGTTATCTAAGGCCCATTCTTTCACTCGGTCAAAGTTACGGCATTGATGGTACGAGTTGAGTTCTGGCCATGGCAATGGGTCTCCCTCCATCATGTAGAAGGTGAAAACTCCAACATCAGCGTTGCATTCAACGTTCATTCTCAAGATCTCGAGGCAGTGGTCTATTGATTGTTACTTAGCGAGGTTGGGGGATGCTTGGAAGTTTTGCTTACCAGTATGCATCTGCAGCTCCTTGTCTCCACTAGCAAAGTTTCCATTGCCTACCTCCATGTAGTGTTCCTTGTAGGTGACTTGGCGCAAAAGATTGATGCAGTGCAGCTGATGAAAGACTTCCAAGCCAACCCGGTATCCTTCAACTCCAGTCTTGGGATGCTTAGCTCTCAGGTGGTCTTTTGGCATCCCAATAATATCCAATTCCGCATCAGTAATGACTTGATCCCCAACTAAACATAGTGTTAGTCTACAGTCTTCAAGCGTACTCGATCTCACTAACTGTCATATGAAATGGCGTGCCAGGCTTTGTCGACTTCGGGTCCCTTGCCCACATACGGTGAGCCTTCGCCCATTGTCGCATTGAACTTGACTCTTTGATACTCGACAGCTTCAACAGCAGGTGCTAATCACAGTCAGGAACACTTTTCGCTTGCAAAATCAATTTTACGAAACTTACAATACGCAGAGAACTTTCGCACGTGTTCTAACGTGGACGCTCTTGTAAAAAATGCACCGACAAACATCGTGAAAGATAATAAAAGCAAAACAGCATGCAACAACCACATCCATTTCATGCTAAACTTCCTCCTTGACTGTGTAAGTCCATTATCCTCCTCATCCTCTAACAAAGTATCGTCTGAAGTCGAAGTCGACGATCTGCTGGGGAACGGTTCTTGAAACTTCTCATCGTCACGAACGGCCTGGTACTTGGAAGCCATAGTGGCGACAAGTAAAATCTACTCCTGGTAGTTGGAAAAAATAAAGTTGAATAGTATCAATAAACGAATGTACTTGACCAGAAGCAATTGCAGACAAACACGAAAGGAGCGGATGATGCGAGCGAGAGAACACAAGGAGCAGAGGATATCAATCCAGAATCCGAACGTCGAACTGAAAGGTAAGTCTCGTTCCAGAATTGTGCCCGCAAGCTAAAGAGATTATTGCGCGTGGGCTGAAACAATTCCTAGCCAGGTCCACCTAAGTGTCTGCCCCTAGCTCCAAGGTCCCGAACAGAAAACAATCCTTAACCTTAATATTAAGAATGAAACCTCCATTGAAAAGACCGGACGGACATGCTACCTTGATCTCGGAAATGTCCCCGAGTGAGGTTGCCAGCCGATAAGTTACGAAACTCCCTCCCAACTTTTGCATTTCGTTTACTTTGTAGTTTTCCATGCTGCGACCGGCTATGCAAGATAATCAACCCCCTAATAAGAGTCGGTAAACTGAAGTACTGTAAGTATCGAGAATAGTCCAAGGGAGACATTGTACCAATTGATCATAGCTACAAAGCTAAGTACAGAAGCGATTCGAACCCCAGGCCTGTCCAATCAAATTAAATATAAACTTGGGGCGCGCCAAGATTATGCGCCATCAGACCGGTGCGGTTTAGATGTGCACGGCTCGAGTTCCACTTTATGAAGAATTCCCAGGATGGCATCGCGCATATTTAAGCTCTGATATCAATGCTTCAGACTGCAGATTGACTCCGTTAGACTAATCTTTCCCCAGCCTGTCCGCCCACACTCGGCTCCAATTATTCTCATGCCCCTCCCCCCTTTGATCAAACTGCTAGAGAGCCTCAAAAGAGTAGAGCGGCAAGTTCTGACGGAAACTAGCGTTTTACTGTTGTTGGAAGCGATAATGCTCCAGGCGGTCTGAAAATCGACGGCTGGGTACTCGCTGATCCAATGAGAAGAACTATTCGCTCAGATCAGGAGGTGGCAGGAGGAGGGATCTGAATGTTGAATTTCGAGGCTAGGCATGAGTGTCATGGCAAGGAGCCTTCGCGGTTCATCAAGCAGTGCGTGTTGCGGAAGCTATTCATGGATTGAGTGTGACCCGTTACCCGTGAGGTGGGCCTTCATCTGAACTTGGTCACGTTCATCTAACTTCTGGCAGCTGGACTCCACCAGCCCCCTATGCAACATGGCATATAAGAGATGGTGAGGGCCGCATACTTTCTCCAATCCACTCATCAGCTCACTCACAATCATTACTTCACTTCTTATTTGTTACACTCGTTTCACTGCCGGCCAGTCTTTATCTTACAATCTATCATCATGTATACTTCCGTTGCAAAGCTTTTCGCCTTAGGGCTCCTGGCCACCGTCCCGCTGGCATCGGCACTTGCCATTCCATCCCAGTCCCAGGACTTAGCTAGATCTGTTGAGCCTTTAGAGGCGAGACATCACACCGAAGCCCAGATCGCTGTAAGTACTTAGCAATTCGTCCCTTTTCGATCAAGACTGATGGAACCCCAGGCCAAGAAAGCCAAGGCCACCAAGGGTGCTAGAGACATCGAAATCCTCGAGACAAGACACCACACTGAGGCTCAAATCGCTGCCAAGAAGGCAAAGGCTACCAAGAGTGCCCGTGATTTAGCCGCTGATGAGGCTCTCGAGGATCTCGAGGATGAGGAGGACGCCGCACTTGAAGCTCGTGCTCCTCACCACACCGAAGCTCAGATTTCCGCGAAGAAGGCCAAGGCTACCAAGGCCACTCGTGACTTGGCCGCAGATGAGGCTCTCGAGGATCTCGAGGACGAGGAGGACGCCGCACTTGAAGCTCGTGCTCCTCACCATACTGAAGCTCAAATCGCCGCCAAGAAGGCGAAGGCTACTAAGGCTGCTCGCGATCTCGAGGTTGAATCCCGTGAACCCCACCACACTGAGGCTCAGATCGCTGCAAAGAAGGCTAAGGCTACCAAGGCTGCTCGTGACTTGGCTGCAGATGAGGCTCTCGAGGATATTGAGGACCTCGAGGATGAGGAGGATGCCGCACTTGTAGCCCGTGCCCCTCACCACACTGAAGCTCAAATCGCTGCGAAGAAGGCCAAGGCTACCAAAGCTGCTCGCGATGTCGAGGTTGAATCTCGTGAACCCCACCACACTGAGGCTCAAATCGCGGCCAAGAAGGCCAAGTCTTCTGCGTAAGAGAGTGAATCTTCTGGTTGTATATTATTTTGTTGGACTTTTGGTGTTGGAGCGGAGTGGGAAATGAGCCCATAGATGAGAACATATATTTAGTAATCTTCGTCTGGAATACGTTTTTTGCATTGCGATCGATTCCTTTTTGTATTTTTGACAAGTACGTAGCCGATACCAATCGGAATTATAAGTCTCAGTACCTGTGCCATACTTTGTAAGCTTCGGAGAAGTGATTTAATGAGCCCATGCGGTAGGTATACATGGCTGATGAAGCTGGTGGATACCAAACTCCTCCGGAAGTTCAAGCGCGAAGCCAAACCTATGTTATCTTTTTAGTCGTACATACTAGACAGCGAGGTGCCTTTGTTGTGACCTTCTCGTGCCTCGGTAGTAAGTAGCGCTTTGGCGCGTACCGATGCGCGCCTTCCTGAGATCAACTTACTGTATGTAAACAAATAGTCGAAACCTCATCGAACAGCAGTGGCAGCCGGTATGCATGGCGCAGCGGTCAGGGCAATCTGTGTTCAGGAGGATAAAATTTTTTTAGCGATAAAGGTAGCAAAAAAACCGTAATAGTAAATTGCGAATAAAAAATAGATGCTCTACTGACTAGGGTTGTTTTTCTCCAACAGGAGATTCTTTTGCGGTTCAAATTAACGTCTTCTTTTTCAGCAATTATGCAATATTGACAGCCAGCTTTCGCACCTTCCTCCGCTCACTCCCACCTTCCTGAGCCCCTTTTTTTTCTTCCAACAAAATATAAGAGTATACATGTATGCGAGCATTGCAGAATTACAGTGGTGGACCGACTATTAGATATGACGTTGAAGCAAGCCTGCGACAGGGGCTTCTGTAGGACTTCGGTAAGCGAGCATGCCCCCCCTGACTCTAGCTCCATCTCCCCGCCAATCCGCAGTCATAGCTGCGGCGCAGAACACGAAGTCAATTGGTTTCAGCTTTTTCCCATCAATTCAAGTTCGACCTCATTTCATATGTGAACAAATATCATTCTCCACAAAATGTCAGGAAATGGTATGCTCCCGTTTCCAACCACAGTCTTAGCTGCCAAAGGAGCAATCTGCTTTACATGTTATCAACAGCTCCCGAAATTGAACAAGTGCGCCAGTTGTAGACGAATAAGGTCAGTTTCTCATGATTAGTCTACTCGAATTAATCTCAAACTTGGTGTAGCTATTGTTCGCGCAAATGCCAGAAGAAACATTGGGCAGATGGCCATAAAAACGTCTGCAAAGTATTCGTGCAGATGAACCACTTGTACAGCACTTCAATCCCTCAGACATGGCAACAGTACCGAATGCAATTGGTAAACAAAGACTGTCTTTATCCTAGCTCATTCAGAGTATACTTATCGTCTAGCAGTGGGCGATTGTCGATCAGTTTCGACTCCACCAATTCACTGTCAATGGGGACGATGAGCGTATTCTTCTGTGAGCTGAAAACTCCAAACTCTCCTTGCCCGAAGCTGACGAGTACACAGCTATCAACCTTATTGCGCCAAATGCTACCGCACCACATTCCAACTTCCTAAAGACGACAAGCTCAATCTCTGTCATGAGTGCTTCGTTGCCTCCTATTGTACTTCCTGTGCTTCAGTACCGCACGACCATGGATGCGCTGAGCTCTTCTCGATTACGAAGGCCGAGATGTTCGCCATAGACCACTATGTTACAACTGGCGAGTCCACACTGTCCTTGAAAACCGAGATTCCACGCTCGACTTACCGGCCTCTGTCTACCGCCCAATCCTGGTATGAGTACTTTGCCAATGTCTCCGACAAAGAACCGCTCATATCAGGCAAGGTGACTGCTGATCTGGAGCCAAAAGGAGTTGGCAACGATATGAGAGCCAGCGCATTGATGGCTGCCAGTGACAAGCATAGCATGATACTGACCATTATCACGGCTCTTGAAGCTGTATCCCCAGATCTCGGAACGAAGGAGGAAATTACGCTTCACGTGATTGGAGCTACGAACAAAGAGCTAGATGCCTTAATATTATTCGAAGAAATGCTACATCTGTTGCCTAAATTGAAGAAATTGTTGTGTTCATTCGTCGGACCGCAACTTCCACAGCTTGTCGGTGGTAATGGGAGGGTCGAATTGGATTGCTGCCCACCGTGTACCAATGCTGGACGCACGAGGGCAATCGAGATGTTTACAGGGACGTACCATGAGTATCTCCAGAACGAAAATTTTGATAAGCCTGATCTGGGTGTAGTATTCCATTCGGGACATTCGCAGGAGGCCCAGGAGCAGTGGGGGCCAACGATTGAGTACCTGGCCGGTGCGGGATATCCGACGCTTTTCACGACGTTCAATGAGAAAGAGATGACAGAGGAGGTTGAGGGGTTGAAAAGAATGGGAGCGAAGTTTGTGAAAGATGGAGAGAGGAACAAGTGGATGGGAATGAGGCCGCTTTTGGATCCTTTAGAAGAGGTCGAGGCTAGCATGTATCATATCAACATGTATTGGTATGTCATTGCCGGCAGCAGAGGGGCATAGGATAGATTCGGCCTTCTGGGAGGTAAAATTGGATATATTAGCACCTGGCTGTCTCTCATACGAGTACTAACATCGATGTGTCTCTTGTTCAATTCGCGAGGGAAGACTGGGAACTTGTGGGAAGTCGTGCAAATTTTCACCAGACTTTCATGAAATTCACAAGCAGCTGCCAGCTAATTACTATGATGATCTACCTTCCTTGAATCAGGTCCTTCTCAGCCACAGGCGATGTGACGATTCAGTATCTTTCAGGATCTCTACATAACATGGGCTCATTTAAATGGCAAGTTCATCTCTCTTCGAACAAGTTTGAAGTTTCTTTTCGCTCCATGTTAAGTTCTGATTAGAATAGTGTAGGCAAACGCAATAAAGCACGCAAGAAGAGCGAAACATGCCACCCTTCTTTTGGAATTTGATCTGGGAGCTATGACCGGCATACGTATAGGACAGTGCGGACCTCGATCTCGATATGGAGCTAATGAAAACAGTGCACAATATGCGACCACCAGGTAAAGAGTTCTGAGAAACTTGATGAAGGCGGCAATGGACCAGTCCTAGGCGTACTCGTTATTGAAACAGATGATTGCAAGGACAAAAGCGACGTACAGTATAAGAGAGGCTGTATAGAAATAAAGAATTCGAGTGCCCGCTCGACGTACAATGCTAGATCATAGCAGAATTTGATGTTGATTGAGCGAGTTGTGTGAATGACCAAGTTCTGGCGCGGAGACTATATAGCTAGACAAGAGAAGCGGAACAGTGCCAGAAACACTGGAAAGGAAATTTTTAGGCGAATATGTAGGTATATGCATGCTAGGTACTCTAAGGATTGTAGTGTAAACTACCTCGCCTGGTAGCACACGTACATGCCTGTACAGCAGAGACAGCAACGAAATATACTTGAACGAGGCAAACGAATAATAGCCGGAGTTTGGTTCTGAATCGTTAGGATATATCCTAATAGATAGAGACCACCCTTAATTTGACAGTACTACTATTTCATCTAGAGAATTTAGGGGAAAGTCCGACAGTCCGAATCTCGCTTCGTCGACCATGAAGTTGAAGGAAATCCAGTGGCCTCTAGACTCTACATATTCGAGGTTTGGATACAGAAGCTGTAAAGGTAATCCGGATCACCGATTCCCATTTATTTCAGATCTCAAAAATTGTCGAGATCCTGAAGTTCCATCTCAAAATCCAGTTTCGGGTGTTTCGATTAAGAGTTGTACTGTCCAGAGTGTTTCTGCGCTGCGGAGGATGAGGAGCCGAGCACGGCATGTTATCCCGTCTTAATGGTTGTGGCTCGTATGCTCCACCAAAGTGTGGCTGAAATTTATTCGAGGCTTGACATCTACGTAACCCTCTCGTTTTATTCTCCCTGTATTCGCAAGACATATCTCCTCAACATCACTTCTCACACTACTCACTCCAGTCACTCCTTGGTCGCGTACTTAGGTGTTCGATGCGGCGTTATTCACAACTCCGGTAACAATGGATGGAGACCCGGCCGTGGAGCCAGAACTCGACTCCTTCAGTCTGACACTCCCTCTCCCGTATCGAGTTGCACTGGTCGTTGTATTAGGTACGCATCCTGTCTCAAATAGTGTGCAAGCTCATAATACTGAGAATCCCTAGGCGTTTGGGCATGGGGCTTAAACCTGCATTATCTGTCTCTTGTTAAGATCGTTCGTGCCCCTTTCTATACCCCTTCCTTCAACCATCGTTGCTCACACGACCACCTAGGACGTCCCCTCCCTCATCCACTACCCTCCACGAGCATCCCCACGAACTGACCTCTCGCACCACCTCTCAACCTACCGACTTGCGCTCCTGCTCACCCTCCCTCTCTCCATCTCGCTGCTCCTGTTCTGGGCGCTCTCGCACCGAAACCCAACACTAGTAGTTTACTATGACTTTCTACCCATCTCTCTCCTCCTGCTGCTGGCAATTATCTTCTTCGTTCCCCGACGCTTCTCTTCCTCGGGCCGCACTCGATTTCTGCACACCCTCCGACGCGTATCAATTGGTGGCCTGGCACAAGCTCAAGATGGCAAATTTGGAGATATCTTACTGGCAGATGTGTTGACATCTTATGCCAAGATCATTGCAGACTTGTTTGTAGCGCTTTGTATGTTCTTTTCGCACAATGGATCGGCCACGAAGCGCCCAGATAGGGGCTGTGGAGGACAGTACTTGGTTCCGATCATAATCGCCATTCCCTCTCTCATTCGATTACGACAATGCCTGATTGAATATGTGCGAGTTCGGGCTTCGAATCGCCGGAATGGAGGAATAGGATCCCATGGCTGGGGCGGGCAGCATCTAGCAAACGCGTTGAAATATGCGTCTGCGTTTCCCGTTATCATCCTATCGGCCCTGCAGAGAAATCTAAGCATGAACAACGACAGCGTTGGCTTGACGGAAGCATCCCTCTACCGCGCTTGGGTGTTCGCTGTGCTCGTGAACTCGCTGTATAGTTTCTACTGGGACGTGACGAAGGATTGGGACCTAATCTTCTTCCAATCCCTACGCTCCCCTTCCACGGCACCGCACAATATACCCTTCGGCCTCCGCTCACGCCTATACTTCCCAAGTCCGAACATCTACTACGTCGTCATTATCGTCGACCTGCTCCTTCGCTGTACCTGGTCTCTCAAACTCTCTCCTCACCTCGACCATTTTGCCGACTTCGAATCGGGAATATTCCTCCTGGAATTTCTTGAAGTCGGCCGACGCTGGATCTGGATCTTTTTCCGTGTAGAAACGGAATGGGTGCGGAGCACGGAGAAAGGGGGTTTGGGGCAACCGGGGCAGGATGATGTACTACTAGGGAGTTATAGAGATGGGGAGGATTTGGATCTGGATGGGGATTTTGGGTATGCGAGTGCGAAGGATGATGAGGAATGAATGGAGGCTTGATCGCATATTGTGTTGCAAGCTCACCAGACTCGATGCCTTGTGCCACCCGGCCTTTGATGAGCTGCTGGAGATGGACGCGCGTAAAGCGCTTATGCTGGGTGTAAGATAAGACTATGGTGTACGAATGATTACTGGGGCAGGAGTCTTGTTTGGATAGAAAGCGTATAGCTCATAGACTTACTTGCCAGCATATACCAATATTGAACATATTTACAATTCGAAGTCATAAATCCAAGTTCGCCTTCATCACTTTTAACTCATCTAATTCTAATCCGAAGCCAGCGTATCATACAAGTACTTTTACCAGATACATACTACCAACCAAACGATACACGTGCTAAAGAAATCCAATCTTTCTACACTTGTAGCCTTTCATCCTCACCCTGCGCATCCGTTATTATTCAGACCAGCCCCTCCCTTGCCCACCACACGTAACCCCTGTCCTACCCGTCCGTTCCACTTCCTCAGATCTCGAGGAGAGAGAAAAAAGAAAAAGAAAAAGAAAAATGGGGTTTTTTCTTGCATCTCACGCGGATGTGATCATTGCACTTTGATGCACACGATGAAATTTTCTGCTAATTTAAAAATGGGTAACGATGGGAAAAAAAGTATGAATTTTTTGTAAGCATGTTGGCGGAATATGGTTCCTGCATGGGGTTTTTTGTTTATTTTTAGAGGGAAATAATTGTGACGAGCTACTGCTCTTGTCCCTACACTACTGTACATGTACAGTACGGAGTACAGCCCGCTGTCAGGAGTTGCAGTGCAGGGTTTTCCACATGCGGCTCTTTTCCAGTGTCGACCTCCTCCTCACAACATCACCCCATCATCTTTCATGCATCCTCGAACCATTCAACATAACCCAGGAAACCTCTAGAATAATACACACGGAACGGAACAATGTAAAGCAAAGGGCATTTTTTCTTTTTTCTTCTTCTTCTTTCTCGCACACCGAGAATTAGGGATGGCGCCATCGTGGGAGGGCGATGAAAATTTAAGGCGGATTTCTGTTACGTTTAGCCTCATCATTTTTCTCCCTTCTCAACCCCTGTTTTCCCCGCATTTCGCGAAAGGAAGAGAGAAAGAGAGAAAGAAAGAATAATAATGGGTAAGTTAAGAGAAGCACAAAACGTGTTTGTGTTATGTACTACTACTCAAAGTGCAATTTTCTCTTGTTATGCCGTTTATCAATCATTCTTTTTACCATGCGTTTTGGTATTTGGTATTTGTGGTATTTAATTAGGGTTGGAGGTTTCGAGTACTGGATGCATATGGATCGCTTCTTTGGTTGGAAAATAATGACTGCCCTTGGCTACAGCTGCTGGATACAGAAGAGGATGGGAGAGGCTGAACTGGACTGGATTCAACCGGGCTAGGTAGGTCCGGAACGAGGTTACTAGGGACTTAGGGAGCAACGGTGTCGAAGTTCCACATTGATGGTGCTACGCTACGCAGAGGTAGACCGCTTGGCTCTTGATCATGGACTGGACTGGACTGTTGCACTTTGCACTTTTGGTTTGTGATGCTGGTCTAGGCTGGGCTGGACTAGGTTGGACTGGATTGGATTGGGCTGGGGTAAGGTGTTGATATAAAGATGTTTTCCTTTTTGTGTCTCCTCTCTTCCTCACTACTAACTCGACCTCTGTCATACCACCTTTTGCGTGTTACTTTCGAAAAGCTGGGAACACATCGACTGCTGCGGATTGGAAGGTTCATTGATTTTACTCATTCAACTCGAATCTTTTCGTCAAGGCTTTTTGGAAGTTAGACAGAGAGATACACGGGCACATACCTCCCTCTTCTTCACCTCAACAGCACACAATCTCACTACCCACACTCATACTCACACACGCCCCTTCAAACCAACCGAACCCATCGAATCCATCTCACGAAGCCAAGCTCCCAACTCACAAATATCCCCCAAAAAATGGCCGCAGTTCCCAAATCCCTAATCGAGACCGGACGCCGCGACTCCTCGAGCTCGCAGAAGCGTGCCGCCCTCTCCTATGGCCGCGGCGGCGCAGGAAATATCGGCATCACGTCGCAGGATGCGGAGCCCGTGAGTCTCGAGACGCCGACTATCAAGAGCGAGATATACACAACGGGGCGGGGAGGCAGTGGGAATATGGCGAAGAATAGCGATCCGGAGGAGGCGAGGAGGGCACAAGATGTTGTTGGGTTAGTTATTTTTTCCCCTTCTCTCTCTCCTTGAAATCCTCATCTACTTTGAAATATTTACGCCCCTGAAGATGAGAAACATAAGGAGAGGCATGATACTGGATACAATCTCAAAATGCGATTCGCGGACGAACGAAGAGCTTTCCCCACGCGAAATAAAACAAGGAATCAGTGTTGCTAACATAAGCTCATCTCCACAGCCATCTAAGATGCGAGTCCAATAGCCAGACGCACGTCGGCCGCGGCGGCGCAGCGAACATCTTCAAGCCCTCGGCTGCCGAGCTCGATGCTGCGAAGCGGGATGCGAAAGGGGAGAGTGCCGTTGTTGATGAGCGGGCCGAGGATGGGAAGGAGGGCGGTCTCGTGGGTGGCGGGGATGCGAGGACGACGGCGGTGGTGGTGGAGGAGGAGGAGGGGAAGAGTGATCGGGAGAAGAGCAAGGGGTTGGCGGATCGTGGGAAGGAGTGGATTATGGGGTTGATGGGGAAATAGGTAGATTTGGATGGTAGTAGTGTGTGGGGGAGTGGAGAGGAAGAGTCCGAAGAGATTTGAGAGGAGATGAGATGAGATGGGGGAGATAGATACCCGGCGTTCAAGTTCTTGTTTTCAACTCATTCTACTTCTATGTGGTTTTACACTTCTTTCCTTCCTATAAGGAACTTCACAGCATCCTTTTCTTATACTCTTTAATAATTAATCACTCGACGTTTCAACTGTTCTCTTTTATTCCAAAGAATACCACAGATAGACTTATTAGACCAGCTCTGTACCACCAGCACCAGCACCATTACCACAACGAAGATGAAGACAAGGTGGAAGCGAGATGCTGGGTCGATCGATATGAGCTATATCTATGTAGGCTATAATAAACATTCTTGCTATTCAAAGTAATATTGTATTCTCTCAGTTCTCAACTTCTCGGGATTGATATTCAGTGGTAGAAATATAAACATTTCTACGTATGCTTGGTGGGAGGTCAGGTAGCAATGAGTTGAAGTACGCACCGTGGGTATATAATTAACATTCTCAATCTCATATGACTCGATATATATTTACGTCTGAACAGGGGTGGGCTGGGCTGAGATGGGATGGGATGGTGAGTGTAGATATATAATCATAATCATCTTACCTATAAGTACAAATTATGATTAAAACGATCTTGACAAGGGGATGGTGAATATGTCTTCATATACTTAGATATCTTTCCCTTTTCGAATCCAGAGAAATTCCCTTTGGACTTTAGACATTAGATTTTTGAAAGGGGGTTGAGGAGGGAAGTGATCGATCGGGGATATCCTCGGAGTAGGTGAGCTAGGCTTGTTGGGTAGCAAGTATTGCCGAAAAGTAGGAGAATATCTATAACAGGGGAGTAAATGACCCGCTTGATTGATTGATTGATTAATTAAGTAACTGAATGAAATAGGTCAGCTACCTACTACCTACTACCTAAAAAAAAGGAAAGAGGAGGGGAAGAGGAGGGGAAAAGAGGGCCGACTCGGACCGAGAACGTACGTTGATCGACTTCACAGTACCAATGCGCAGGGGGCCAAGGTGGATTAACGTAGGGCTGATAATATAACATCATCTCCTTTCTTTCCTCGATATTAATCTCATTCAAGATATGTATATACCTAGGATAGAGATCTAGATATGGTGGAATGAGTACAGCTGTACGGGTGAGGAGAAAAGTTGATTTGTTGCATATGCATGTCGGGAGAATCTTCGGTGATATAATGTAGTTGGATGTGTTTGGACAATAGTAAAAATACTGTAGTTATTTATTATTACTGTACTGTACTGTAATGCCTGTTATCGGTCAAGGTCAAGGTCAAGGTCAAGGAAGTTAATTGGGAGAAGTTGTGGATTGTGATTGTGTGTCTATCAATATTTATTGGTTGATGATGATGTAGAGTTTATTTGGGTCTCTGGAAGTAGGAAAGGATGGCTTGATGCGGTTTATATATGGGTTGAGATATGTATGTATATCTCGAGTAAGAAGGGACTTGAATTTTAAAAGGGCGTGCGCATGCAGAGTGCTTCCCACGCCTCCTCCAGACCTCCTTCAAATCTTCTACTGTACATACTTCTTATCCCTAGTTCCACTAACGACGACAGAAAGAAACAGTCCAGTCCTTGCAAAGGACATCCTCCAACCAGCCATCTTAGACCCAGAAGAGGTCGCGATACCAGGTTCATATGCACCATCCCTAGATCGTGTGTGGTGACCATGGCCCATGGACAAATGAAACACCTGGTAATTACAGTAAGGCACTTACTTCCGTAGCTGATTTGTTCAAAGTTCAAAGTACTCGGTGACACAGATCAGGGTAGAGGAAGGGGCATAAACAAAGCCTGTTTTTCCTGTACATTACAGTATTGTGTCTGCTTCCTGCAGAAGCTGCAGTTGTTGGGTCGAATGGATGCGTACGTACGAAAGTACGGCATATTTGATAAGTGACCTCCTGCATTCATATACACCCGGCCCATGGCAGCCAGTCCATGGGATCCCGGTATCTTGAATCCAACCTTGAGAAGAAGGTGCATGATGCGAGGGGATGATGCATTTCTTGGAAAGAGGGGGGTCTCTTGTTTTCACATGTTTCTAGTGTCTCTGCACGTACGCTGTTTGGTGAAGTCGAAGTAGTCGATGATATATATTGCTTGGGCGTCCGCTTAGAGTGGACATTCGGCGGATTGTAGGTGTAAATTTGAGGAGACTTGCCTACGTTAGGGATTTTATCGAAGTAAACTTTGCTATTGAGGGTATATAATTTTGTGGAAATTGGGAAATAATGCATGGCAAGAATTCCAGAGCTTCTTCATTGCAACTTACGGCCGATACGGAGAAACTTCTGCCCGTGACGACCATAACACGTGACCAAGCCCCTTTGAATGTTGGAGCCTCTGGAGAGAAATGGATGTGAAGTTGAGAAATAGGGCTGAAAGAAAAAGAACCCATTGAGTAGGATCATATGCACCTATGCATTGAGCTATTGACCTTCGAGGTTTGGTGAGAAGGATGGGCAGACTAAATAGAAATCTTCGTTTCGCAAGGACCATCACAAGGACCACCCACCTCATCTATTCTTTGGCTGGAATCAGCCACCAAGCGCCGTTTGATATGGCCATGCTCGAGGGGTTTTCCAATCTTTCACAGCCTCTTGTGAGTCTAGTGCTGCTTTGGCCCTCCTCTATAATACCGCTGTAATGGGCCCAGGGAAGGGCCATTCAACCGAGAAATAAACGCGCGAAGAGCAGAAACGGCAAAGAAAACAAACGATCGACGAGTGCGAAGTACTTTTTCGTACGCATATTGGTCTTTTCAAGCTGGGATACCACTGTATGGAAGTTCACCACTTTTATCTTCGGCCCAACAAAACGAACCCCCCGATGCGAGCAAAGTTGAACACAACTATGCGTCAAGAGAGAAATTAAAGATGTTGGTGTTTCATCTATATTCGCAGTGGACTGATTTTCGCTTCCCATGAGGCAAGGCTTATGGTTGACGCTACATTTAGTCATCGCTTTGTCAGGACATGACTTGGTCAAAGAGTATTTCGTACAAGATTCTGAGAGATGAGAGGCACGCTCTCAGATGTCTGTCTACACTACCTGTACGGTTGTACGTCGTACCTGAAGTAGACGACTCCGGAACGACGCCACAGACGCAGCATGTACAGTAATAATAATATGGCCAAGTTCCAAGCAAGAAGGAAAACCTTATGGGCCTGCATCTGCATCGGCCGCCCCAAGTCCTCGACGTTGGGCTCGGGAATAAAAAAAGACTTGGGAGAGGGGAGAGAGGGGAGGGGAGGTGTGGGCGGCAGATGTGTTGTGCAGGAGGTGAAACCCGTCAGATCACACGGACCCAGTCAAGGGGGGGAGGTAGAGGAGAGGTATTCTTATCGCCGAAGGAAAGGATGAAGAAGAAGAGGATAAAAGATAAAAGGTTGTCGGGCAACATCCATGCCGCTGGGGAAGTACGAAGGTACAGAACAGTACAGATACGAAATACGATCGTAGTCGCAGGCAAGGGACTCGGATGGGAAATGGAAAAAGACTGTTTGCAGTAAGAGATATGTCCTTTTTTCAGGGGGAGGGCCAAAGAAATGGATGATTTGATGCAGAAGGAAAAGTTAGTCGGAGGGATCCAGAGAAAGGGTAATTGTGGTACCAATAATGAGATTATGACGAGGATTTTCGGGTTCTTTTGTGCAAACGAGGCAATGGAGAGTGTAGTAGTAGTAGTAGGCTTCAAATCGATGGGATGACTTCTGCTTGGTTTTATTTGATATTGGAAATGTTCTTCTTTCACTTATTCTTCTTGTTGTGATACAGCTATTCCGCACGAAGTATATATTACTTACTTCACATTATTAGGCCGCTCACTAACCAAGCCACATCCCCAAGCGAAGTACTCTACTGTAACCCCACCCCATAATCATTCTTCAACAAAGATCAAGGGTCCTGGCAATCCTGACTCGAGAGAACCATAAATAAGACTTCCTTGACTTGGATTCATCATGCCAGATGATTTGCTCTCCATGACAAAAGCATTACCAATTGCAAGGATCCAAAACCTTCTTCCCAGCTTATCTTGCTTTTTGCTTGCTGCAAACTACTGTATTCTACTACTACTCCGCCGCTGTAGCCGTCGCCATCATCATCACCATCACCATGGCCGGCCATTCATCCCATCCCTGCAGACCCAAGGCAACGGAATCGAACGGCACAAGACCTGGCTGGCCCCGGAGGAAAACACCACCATACCCACCACACCCACACACACCGTCCCAGGCCCAGGTATCCTAGCTGTGCATAGCATACTCCGGGCCTCAAATTACCATCAGCTTAGCTGCTTAGCTGCTTAGCTGCAGAAGAAGAAAGAAAAGCCACCTTCCTATATGATATGCCACCAGCACGCGAACTAATAATACGTAGGGAGTTCCGAGCCTGAGCCCGAGCATCCCAAAATCCTCCTTGATAGGACCCAAAGAGCTCGAGGTACTTCTCGAGTACAGTAAATCTCTTAACTACTCAACCCCAAATAATTCCAACTGGCCCTATCCCCATCCCCATCCGCATCCCCCATCGTCATCCCAGCACAGCCCATGCCAGGCCTGCCCAGTCCAGTCGAACCCAGCACGGGTAAAAAGCACCCAGTCCAAAGCAGCGGGAGCAGCGTTCCTACCGCAGACAAGTAGCCGGTAAACATACAGTACATAGGGGGGAAAGGTGTATGGAGGCAAATGAAAAGGCACTGCCTGCTGCAAGTGCAGGACTTGGATGTGATGACCTGGATGTAATGGTATGCTACGTATATCGTATATACTGTAGTATAGTAGACAGATTAATGGGAAGATCAGAATGCCGTCCACACACACAGACCAGAGGTGACTTTAGACGAGACGTCTCGTGCGGAGTGGAGACTACCTGCTTCTCTCTTGCATCTATTCCTATTTCTATTTTTATTTCTATTTCTAGGTACAGTACAGTACATGTATCGTTCGTTATTATACAGTATAATAATGTCGGACATTGTCTTGCTTTTCTTCCGTCCTGCCTCTCTTCTCGGCTCAGATAGGTTGGTAGGTACAGACAGAGATATAATAATGATAATGCTAGTATAATATCATTACAAATACTACTTACTATCTACCACTATTTCATAATTATAATCATAATGAGAACAATAATAATAGTAATAACAATATTATTATTATTATTTTACTTTCTCCTTTTACTTTCTTTTTTTTTCGGGAAAATCAAAGACTTGCATCACTCTTCACCCCTTACTTTGCGCACAGGCGCAGGCACAGCCATGGGTGGGATGGGATGGGATAGGAAAACTGTTGTTGTGTTCTCACGCCTCGCTCACGCTGTGCACCAAGCTTCGGGAGATCGTCTTCTGTCTAACTAGGTAACAATGAACTAACTATATAATGAACTACACTAGTCCAATCTGGACTAATTAAAAACTAACTAAACTAACTAAACCTCCGTCTGAAGGGGAAGAGAAGCTCTCTCATCCCACCATCACCCATCACCTTCACCACCTTCATCATCCCTCCAGTCCACCGTCCCTCTAAACTCCACTTTCGCAACCCATCACCTCACTCAACCCATATTATCTATTATACATGACCTTTTCCCAGCAAACAACTCACACACTACCCACTATTGGCAGGCTGACTGACTGACTGACTGACTGACTGACTGACTGACTTCAATTATAACCACAACTACAACTACAACTACACCTAAACTTGCAAAAACAAGTGCAACTGTGACTACGACTGCGACTACGATTGCCCTTCCGTCCTCCTCAAGAATCCACCGCACAATAATCCGCACTGACGCCAATCAGCGCAGAACAGAAAAAAGATAAAGCTTCGGTGCACTGCACTGAACCTTGTCAAACCCGCACCCTCTCAAAACCTTCTTCCACACTTGCGTCGGTCAATCCACAGAAACGCCATCCGAGACCCTCAATTCACAAGTTCGAGGTCGTCGGGATTCAAGCACAACGTTGTACAGCAATAATACAGTCATACACCTGGTACTCTTTGTTTTGTTACCCTTCGTTTATCAAAGGACCCAGCGCATTGTTGCGATACCTTTCTACTTTGCGACTGCGGCTGTCGCGACTTGCTCGCAAAGCAAAGCATAGAAGAGGTCATCGATACGTGCTAGCCGACTGTCGCTACAGTACCTCAACTCTCGCTCGAGCTTCCAACGCTGCTTCGCGACAATCAAGACCGTCGTGTCCCTCCTGCATAATATTCGAGCTTTTGAGCTATCACCGCTGCTTTCGCCGTCATGAATACCGCATATGCGCAACACTCGCCCCCCCACAACATGCATCGAGGGTCTTTACCCAATATGAACGATCCGCTCTATCGTTCTGCTCCCAACGGCCCTCAATATCCGCCCTACTCGATGCCTGGACCGCCGCAGATGGCTCAACCACCCAGCGAATACCAATCGCACAATCCAACACCTACCTCGAGACCTCCACCCGAACAAATCCAAGCTGGCTCGATGCAGACCGTGCCGATGAATTCCGGGGATGGACATGTACCCATCGTGCCAGGCACGCAACCAGCCGCGGTAGAGCCAATGTCCAGGTCTCTCGTTGAGAACGGAAGGAGATACGAGTAGGTCCCTCGAAATTGATTGTTACATCAGTTGTTAATCATTTCAGACTCCTCGTCTTGCAACAACCCAGAAGAGCTCGAATGTGTGGATTTGGAGATAAGGTATATAATTTACATTGGATACTGATTGGGCTGTTGCTGAGAGTACTCTTAGGATCGTCGTCCAATTACCCCTCCTCCATGTGTGCGTTTGGTAATCACGGATTTGTCAAGCGGCAAGGAAGTCGATTGCAAGTAAGCTTCCCCAATGCTTCCGCATTGTTCAGGCTAACATATACAGTGATGTTGACCATGGCATGTTTGTCATAAATGTAGACCTCTGGTCTGCAGATGGCACACGAGAAGTAAATCTGGTCCGCCACTCTGCAACTTCGCCCTCCATAACCTCCACAACCCCAGCCTCATACCAAGACCTGAGCCCTTCAGTATATTCAGGCATCATGCCGCAACCTGGCGTTTTCAAACTTGAATCTGGACCAGGATCACAAGGCACGCCATACAACCCGTACCCTGATCCGCCTCAAGTCAATCCTTATTCCGGTCAGGGAGGACCTCCATCGTACTATCAGCCTAGCAATTACACCCCACCTACCAATGGACATTCATATCCTCCTCAAAACGGCTATACGCAGCCACAGGCACCGTCTACATACTACTCTGGACCTACCAGCCCAGGAACAATGGCCTACCCCCCAGCTCACCAGCAGATTCCCTCCCACTCATACGGACCTGGCGGTTCTCGACCATATACTCCTCGAGAGATGTCCGTTTCAGAAATGTCCGTTCCAAGAGGCCCAGTCAATCAAAACCCCCAAGGCATGTTCACACGAAATCTGATCGGAAGCCTTGCAGCCAGCGCGTTCCGGCTGACAGATCCCGATGACCGAATTGGCATCTGGTTCGTCCTTCAAGATCTGTCTGTCCGTACTGAGGGCAACTTCCGGTAAGTCTAGTTGTCTTGAATCTCGGATACGCGCTCACATGTCCAGGCTCCGCTTCTCCTTCGTCAACGTCGGACTCCCAGTCTCGCCTGGAAATCCTCAAAGCGGCGGCATCTCCTCAATGCAGGTTAATACCGGCAAAGCTCCTGTCCTCGCTGCATGTTTCAGCGATGTCTTCACTGTCTACTCGGCCAAGCGATTCCCTGGCGTAGTTGAGAGCACTCCTCTCAGCAAGTGCTTTGCTACGCAGGGTATCAAGATTCCTATTCGCAAGGATGGTCCGAGTAAGGGAGACAAGGACAAGGAGTATGAGGAAGACTAGGTGCTGACGCTTGTGACTAGGCCTGCCCTACTATCACTTGGTGACGCCCCGCTTGCCACTCCCGCAGGATTCAGACTCCGACTCCTCCTCAGGTTGAAGTTGTTGGGTCTCCTTGCGCCGAGCTTTTTTCAGGTGGTTTCTCGTTCTGGCGAAGGGGTTCCAAAACCTCCGAGTTCCCTTACAAGTCCTTCTAATTCTACCTCGTCAGGGATGGCGGGCGACCGGAATGAGGATGCCAGGCCCTCTTCTGTCGAAGCCGAATAGCGGGATCTCGAAGAAGTGCAGATTTCAGTTGAGAGGTTTCGTACCTCAATACAGTTATGATCTCATTCTTGTCCTCTTTCTGTCGGGCATCATGCGAGCTGGGCGGCTCCCTTTTATCAACAGACCGCGCTTATGAAATGTTACATGACTGGCGTACCGGATGCTAATACTTGTCGGAGGGCGCTGGATCTTGTGCATTATTGTTGCACTTAGAATTATTATTATTATTTCCTTCCTGGCGTTCTGCATGAATTTCGTGGATAACTGATGTCCCACTTGACGGGTCGGAGATGGCATGAGACGGAATGAGAAAGAAGGGAGTTGTATCTATTGTTGATGGAGAAGAGACAAGATGCGTCTTGGTCTTGAATATTTTTGGAGCGGTGTGAAGATGGTTGGGATGGAGTGGTATTGGATAGCATAAACAGTATAGCATACAATTCTGAGACAAGGATTAGACTAGTTGTCCATGAACTCTTGCATGTTATGTCAGTGCCATCGAGTGGGAGTTTCATAGGTGATATCTATGGTGTATATGGGAGCGTCACAAGCAGTGATTAATTGCATGGTGAGAACGAATGCTGGTCCGTCTACTTTTATACGCCGCCGCCGCCGCCTTTGACGCCCAGGTGGATGCTCGTAAGGATGATCGTAAAGTCGTGGGCAGCATTCATGAAGTCATATACGTAACTCCTCCTCTTTCCTCCCCTTTTCCGCGCCTAACCAACCAAACGCTTGCATTAGAGAGATCCTGGCCACTTATTATCTATCATTCTAAATCGCAATACCGCTATCCCACCAATACTTCCCCGTATACCAGCTGATACCAATATTATCCCAGCACCACCAGCCGTCGCCCTCGAGGCCGAAGCCCAAGCCACGGAGGGGGCTAATGGGGATGGGTTCGAACAACCAGATGCCGCCGCGGGCGAAATCGTCGATCAGCCAGCGGCTGGTGCAGGAGAGCCATGCGAAGACGAAGAGGAGGTTTCCTGCTTTCCTCAGTGGGAATGGGAGGATGTCGAGGAAGGGGTTGAGGATGGAGCAGAGGGTGAGCTGGGTGAGGACGGCGAGACACTGCAGCATGAAGAAGATCGGGGCGTGGCTGATGTGGGTCGGAGGGAACTGGCTGCGGCTCCCCGCGGCGTGGAGGAAGCCCGAGATGGCGAAGGCGAAGAAGAGGGCCAGGACCTTGGCGGCTGGGGCGCGGGGCTTGAGGTAGCCATGCGCTAGGAGGTAGGTCGAGGGAGCGGCGAAGGCGAAGCGGAATGTCTGGTGCCACCAACCGCCCCAGAGACCACTTAGACCCATCACCGTGATGTTCTCCCAGTAACCCCATGTGGTGGGGTAGTACCACGGCTCGGCGCGGAGGCCGAAGATCCTGGGGCCGCAGAGGAGGCAGATGAAGATGGGGGCGAGCAGGAAAACCATCTCAAGGGAGACGATGATGGCGACGCAGCTGATCGCCTGGCGGATGAGTTGTAAGGTGAGTGGGGAGTAGCCTGCGAGGTGAGAAGGAAGAGCGTAGGTCGTTGGACCAAAGGTATAGTAGGGATCCTTCTGCATGACGACCTTGAGGATATCGAGGAGGAAGTAGCCGATTATAAAAGAGGGAAGTCGGGCGCGGAGGAGCGAGGCGCGGGTATCATAGCGTTGGAGACCATTCAAGGAGACGCCGGATACAGAGCTGGCGTTTACAGTCTCTCCGAGTTGAATCTGAATGAATGGTGGAAGGGAAGGGAGCGGCGGAATCGCCCAGGTCCAGCCTGGGCCGCGGAAGTTGAGGAGGAGGTCGGTTGTCCATGTAAATCGTTCCCAGAAAGTTTCTGGGTAGGGTTGCCAGTAGTATTCCATCTCGGAGTCTCCAGTCGCCACCTCCTTTGCTCTTCCATTTCCATTGGTGAAGCTCTCAGGTTTGATGCCCCGAATTCTGTATCTCAGCTCCGTGGGCCTATTTCCTTTATGCCCATCCAGT
The DNA here is from genome assembly GCA_003988805.1 of Ploettnerulaceae sp. D365. Taxonomy (NCBI): domain Eukaryota; kingdom Fungi; phylum Ascomycota; class Leotiomycetes; order Helotiales; family Ploettnerulaceae; species Ploettnerulaceae sp. D365. Next base: position 102,895 of record QYAL01000097.1, on the reverse strand, counting down.
CTCCCGTTGACCACCTGCATCCCATCATCCTGTTTTCCCGTCCCGACTCTCCTCCTCCTCCTATTCACTCTCCTGGCCTCAAATTGCGGTCTATAAAGGACCAGCCAAATCACACTCAACACCGCTCCCCAAGCACCCACCAAACCAGCTGCGTACGCCGTCGCCATACTCGTGCTTGTCACCTCCCGCGTCGTCTTCCACTGCCAGGCGAGAATACCCGCCAGCACAGGCCATCTGGCAGCATATATCAGCGGGTGCTTCACATGCGGTATACAGAGGTATGCGAGTAGTGCGAGACAGCCGTAGAGATGATATGGGAGGACGAGGGGTCGAAGAGTGCCATCTTTCACCCGCTGGTCGATGATGGCGCGGTAGGTGTCGAGGGCTTCGCGATAGGAGGGAGCTGTTTCTGTGGAGGTGAGATGTAGGAATGGAGTATCCATTTCCGACTTGGGTGTTAGGAGTAGCTATATATGGAAAGAAGAAACAGGGGGGGCGAGAGCAGATAAGTATCTCTCTCATGATCCATGGTGTTGCTGTGTGGCACGAGGCTGAAGGAACTGCTGCACTGTATGCTCTGCCGTGCCGAGCCGAAACAGGGATTTTGTTTTGATTTGCCGAGTTGTACAGTATGACGTCAACACTCCGAATCCGAAACGAACTCCCTGTTCCTTCCTGAGGCATTCACTTATTCTATATACGAAGATACTTCGTACGAAGTACCTATGCTCGTATGCCTGCGGGACACGACACGACAAACGCCAAATCTTCTTCTTTCCGAACCTTAATTTTCCGTGAGAGTTTTTCTCCGTGGTGGCCTCATCGGCTGATCTCCCTTCTTCCTATCTGGGAGTTCGAAGTCTGACTAAGAATTGTTCGCTCCTCATGACTGGGCACTGGCGGTACCCTTTCGAATTCATGAGCATCTTTCCTCAACACCCAACACTTGCAAGTGTAGCTATTATATCTACCCCCTGGGTCCTTCCGTCATGTTATCACTCGATATCAAGCGATGTCGGGTGCAGAAGTTGAAGGCCGTTTGCTTTCTTTTCTCAACCAAATAGGACTCGAGGCAAGATCTTCTTGTTATATATGAATCTATGTAGATGAACTTATATTAAAGAGGTGGCTACCGGTTACATGATGGGCCAGATTCATGTTCGAGTCCTGGTTGCTCTCGGTGGTATTTGCCTTCTCGAGCGTGAATACTGCTAGTTGCTGCTCAGTCAATACGAAGATCAAATCAGCAGAGACTGGAAATCCCCCGGGAACCATTGTTGTCGCTGGATCGACTTCGTCACCAAATACACCATCAGGCTTGATCCAGTACTCAAGTATATGCTAGTATGCATCGCCAGTCCCTTATTACCGCCCGCGGGATGCCACCCAGTTTAATTACGTTCAAAATTCCAGTTCAAGGAGAACTGTCGAGGCTTCCTCAGAAGCACATCCATATAATCCTTTTCAGACGATATCTCCTTCGCAGTCTTGCTCCTGTGGCTGCTCTTCGTTGGATGAACAGGGTGACATAACTTGCGACTCTCCAGTGGTGGTCCGCTGACAGTCCTCTGGCTTCCTTCTTGGACATTGGAAAGCGAGAGCAGTCTCAATAGCGCCTTTCAAGGATTCAGTCTGATGGAGGAGAGATCTCATCTTCTGCTGCATGTTCTCGGTATACTCTGCGTACTCTGAGATTTCTTGGCGCAATCCGTCCACCAACTCCTTATTCCGAGCGCGCCAGGCAGCTTGGGATACCCGATTTTGTTTTCGTCGTCGTGCGACTGCTTCCGCCGATTGGCGTCTGGGCCCGCGCGAGGTCGACTCGGATGTTGATGGCTTGTCGGGTCTTGTTATGGATCTTGTCGTGATTGAGGAGAAATCTCCAATCGGACTTGGATCTTCTGCAATGCTCCCACCCCAGTCTGAGAATGTGACTGCGGAAGAGTCACCCAGTAGACTATGGGTGTATGGAGAGCTTGCGGTATTCAACTAATGAATAGTCAGCCATGAAAGCCGACGACTCGATGCTGTTTTATCGTGGGCCGTACTTTCCACGCATGCAGGGATGCCTCGAAGAATACACCTGTTTCCAGTGATACTGTGTCTGGATTCTGCTGAATAATTGTCGTCCCATCCCAGTAATTTTCTTGGCTGTACTGAAATTCCATACTGAAATGTTTATCTGTCTGTTTGGTCTATGTCTTGGAGAATCTTGGTCTGTAAGCCATCAGTCTCAAAACCGAGGCTTCAGTTGGGCTGTCTATATATCAATTAGCCCCTGTCAATTGGCTTTGAGTCGACCAAAGCAATCGCAGGATGGGGACCGGTCTGGAATCAACTGTACAGGGAGTTGATGATCCAAACTCGGCCATACGGGATTTGGGCCATGAAAATGATCGCAAAACCGTTTTATTTGCAGAATCCTCATCTATTGCGATTAGTCACATAAAGAAAGACCAATGGCTTTTGAGGATCCGCATAAATGGATTTAATCAGAGCTACATGACGAGATTTATGTGGAATGGCCAGTAGGGGTAGCTGACAGTGCGTCGCAGATTAAGTCAGCCGTCAGACGTGGACTTTGATCCACCCACACAGGCTTTCTACGAATCACTTCATCTTCTCAATCCTAGTGCTGTAATCAAAAACTCCAGACGAGACGTGCATCTATAGCAAGCTCAAGCACTGACCCCACATCTAATTGTTAATAGGGCAATGGGATTGAGGTCGAGTATCGGAGGCTGGGTCGATTCAGCGGTTCATCAAGCTAGCTGTATTCCGACCATCTTGAGCCTCAATATACTCTTCGCTACTTCATATTCATATTTGATCAAGCTGATTCCAAAGATCGCAAATACCTGGCTGGAAGAATCTCAAGCTGAACGCTGTTCGCTGTTTACACTCTATCAACGCTTGCGTAGCAGCCTAGAAGGCTGGAAGTAAGCCCGAGTTTTTCAAGGGGCCAACTCGCAGCACTATGGTGGTTTTCTGCAGTTTGAATCCTTTCACTGTAACGCCCCTATCACGACGACGGGCTCTATAAGTGCCGCTTCGCAAACGTACAACGATGATCCGGATGCCCCTATTGGGCAACTGGATGAAAGTTGCCTATCTCCAGAACCTCCGGGATATATAATTGGTAGGATATCTTGGTTTGAGATGCCTGCTTATGGGATTTTTATGCAGGTTATATATATCCAAACCGACGATCCATGTACGCTGGCACCTGAACACCAGCTTCCGTGGCTCAAACCCAATTTAGCCTGAACGCAAGTTGATCCCTAGCTGACCCTCGTCCGGCGCCTTACCTATAGGCCTCAGGACCCAGGACAGTCAGTTATTGATCCCACCTGCACCGGGAACAGGACCCCAAACGCTGATGGGTCGACACTTCAACGACAGATTTAAGGGAATTGTTATTCATACTATCCATCGGCAGCCGACTGGACGAAATGAGCGACTCTTCAAGTCAGCACTCACCGGGAAGTGTGGGCGAGCCTGGCGAGGCATCGAGACAGCATTCGGGGCAGCTAGAATGGATGAAAGTAGAAGGAGTAGAAGACATACACTGTAGGTAATTACAAACCAAGCCTGTTTATTTCAATGTTTCCACTTCAAACTAAGCTTTGGATCGATTAGTCAACTCGCTAGATTTTCAACAGGGTGTGGTATGAACAGGCTCCCCAAGAAATTGCCAGCATTTCTGGCTCCGAGTCTTTGGATACAGTGCGTGTTAATGCATCAGATTCACAGGATCTTCACTTTGTAACAGAGACGGGTGTTGCACGTCCTGGAGGTTCATTGCGCGATCTCAGTAGGTAGATCTTCTTATTGTAGCTCTATCCCCACTATTCGTCTCGGCAGCTCCTCCGTTCCGGGGCTTACGAGAGATCGAATTACCACCCACCTCACAATCTCCAAGCATGGGTTGGGTAAGATAATGATTTTTGTATCAAACAGTCCGTTCTCAAGCAAGACGGAAACTGCGTCGTGGAACCAGGCTGTCTCAACGGGCACGTCTGAATTCCCCTGATGAGATTAATGTGAAGAAGCAACCGCATGACGAGCCTTCAGATACAGTATCCCCTCGACTGCGCTCCCCAGAAGACAATTCTACCGATCCATTTGACGCATTGGTGATCGGAAAGCATGGGAAGTCGCATTTTTATATTAAACACTGTGAGTCCTGGGATGATATCCATATCATGCGAGGCTTTTCCCTATCAAGTCCGATGCCCCATTATTTTATCTTGACTAATATTTGGAAGACTACATCACGTTCAAGCACACATACCCGAGTGATATCATGACCAGCAATGAGAAGAAAGATATATCTATTCGGCATGCCATGACTGACCCATCGTTCCTCCATGCGACTCTGTTCCATTCTGCCTTGAACCTTTGCAAAGTACGTGGAACGTCTTTCAGTCGGGACGTATTCTATCACTACAGCGAGTCAATACGACTGATAAATGAGCGATTACGTGACCCAAATCTTCGAAAGGTATCCGATGTTACTATCTTGACTGTAGGATGTTTAGCTCATTTCGAGGTAATCCGAGCTCTAGGGGGTTGTCGCTTCTCTAAGCACTAATATAACATTACCAGATCCTGACAGATTATGGATTCAATGGCTCCAAGACGGGCATGGATAAAAAGGAAGCAAAGGTGCATTTTGATGGACTTGAGGCAATGATCGAAGGGCGAGGTGGCTTGGAAAGGGTCTCAAAAGAATTTACTAGCGGCAGAAGCACAAGTAATTTTGTTGCTTGGTAGGCTCCCTCACCCCATATTTGATGTGAAGACTGAGGTACCTAGGACGGACACATGTGTAGCCATTGCATTGAATGTCAAGCCACGATTCCCCATCATCCAAAGCGAGCAGGTGCAGAGTGACGACACAAGGAAGCCATACACGCCGCTGACACTCCGCTACAAATCCAAGCTGTTCAACCTCACTGGAAATCAAAAGCTGAGCGCGGAAGCGATAGATATTTACCTGATGCTTCTGAATGTGCCTCCGTTACCACAAGAAAAAGCCCTCTCTCTGATCAAAAATGGAGAGCCACAAAAAGTATATAAATACAAAGACCAACTCGAGCGCCTTGAACGTCGCATCCTCACAATAACCCAGTCCGTCTCAAATTCTACAAATGAAAGCCTGAAGATCTACGGACTCTTCGGCAACGCAGCTCTAATCCATGCCTTGCTCTTCATGCGAGACTCACCCGCCAGCATTCCCCTATCGCGCCTCCTATCCAGCCGCCTGCGAAAAATCATCGAAACACTACATCTAAAAGGTTTCCTTCTGCAGTATCCAGAAATGATGCTCTGGGTCCTGATCTTAGGCGGCCTCGGAGGGCTGGATGTGCCGAATCAGCAGTGGTTCGCTAACACCCTTGCTGAATCATGCTTCGCGCTGGGATTGGTAGGTGGCAGCGAGATCGCCCTCACAGTCGCAGAATTTCTCTGGTTCGATGTATACTATAGTCCTGCGACAAAGTCGTTCTGGAACGATGTTGCTGCTGTACAAGGCATTGATGTGGGGAGTCTGGCGGCTGGTAGGTCGTGTCTATGAGCCTGAGTACATAAGCAACCTTTTCTTTTTTTTCGGCGTCTTGCTTGTTATATAGGCGAACTTTTGCGGTCTGGAAGGAGCTATGGAGTACAATCACTGTGATAGTATGTGAATAATCACTTGAAAACATTACTTGAACTGTTCCCTATCAAGCGCGTGAGACCAGTCCTAGACTTAGAGGATCAATGACTCGATCAACGAGCTAGCGTGCCCGAAAACAGTACGGCGATGAGAAATCTGCTCTCTCCAGCGTAAACCATTTCGACATCGCAGATGACGCATCCTATCACAGTATATGAGGTAGCTATATTTTTATCCTGTAGTAGCAGGGTGTTGTCAACAGTCCCGGTTGCGGGAAAGAAGAAAACACACAGATTCGCTTAATATAGGAGAGGTGATTTCTAATTTTCCACTCGCTTCACCTCACCTCACTTCAAAGTATCAGCCTGCTTAGCATTTAATGTAGAATGCTATTGTTTTTGACTAGCATGGTTTTAATATTCGTGAAATGTATAAATTTGATAGTGATTGGGTATGATGCGGTGAAATGGCTTTGGGTGGCTGGGTGGAGTGGTCAAAGGGGAAAGGGGGAGGGGTGGGTGATAAGCGAAAAAGTGCTGATATAGGGGACGGAAGTAGTTCTGGAAGATTATGAATAATTAATGGGAAAAGTATAAGCTTTGGATTAACATTTTACCATCGTCAATAATGTATAGATATATACAGCAACGACCCGGACTAATCACGAGACAACACATCTCTCTCTTCCAGATCAAAGGAAAGACAAAAGCGAGAACACATTTTTCCTTAGTAGGCATAATACAACACAGACTCATCTTCCGTCTCCTGTCTAATCTTCTTATTCTCATGCATGAGCGCGAACCGCATACCCCAAGCAGCCAGTGCGCAGAGCAAGGAGAAAGCCGCCGAGGTGGCAAGGGCGAGGGTATATCTCCCACCATAGTTGTTTGTCCATAGGTACTGTATACACGCATTTACATCATCAGCTTATTACCCGACGGCTTTTTACTATCACCATAATACAACAGTTCCGGGAATTTGGAAAATCAAAGGGGGTAAAACATACAGGGGTCCAGATAAAACTAGCGTTACTCGTCGACACGATAATCGACAGCGCCACAGCACGCTTCTCCTTCGTCTGGCCACAGGTAGCGCCGACCCAGCCTAAAATGATACTATTAACGGCATAGGTGCCGATGGCGAAGATGATCATGCTTACGTAGCGGGCGGCGGTGTTGTTGACGGCGAAGCCGAGGATGAAGCCGAGAATGGCGATGCCCTTGGCGATTGTGATGTGCCAGGTGCGCTCATTAAAGCGCCCGGATGACCAGGACCAGTAGACGGAAACGGCTCCTGCAATTAGATACTGGTGGGGTTTGAGAGTGGTTAGTTGATGATGAGAAGAAGGAGGAAGACAAGGAGCTCGAGGGAGGGAGGGACAAACTGGTGGACAGGTCAAGGCGAGGGTTATGGTGCGGTTGAAGTTTAGGCCTTGGACGACGGATGGGAACTGGTTAATGTTAGACGGACGGACGTCGATTTGGGGCTGGAAGAAAAGGGGAGGGCCGGGGAGGGACATACGAAGTTCTTGAACCCATTAGATGCCAAATGCATATGTTGCATAAACACAAAGATCCAAACGCGATAATCGCTCAACGCCTCCTTGAGACCTTTCACAGTCGAGATCTTGCCTTGCTCATCAACAGTATCTCGCCTAATGCGCGCATCGGCCAAAATACGCTCCTCGGGTGTGAGCCAGCGAGTCACCGTCGGGTCATCTGGCAGGAACCACGTTCCGACGATGGCGACGACGAAGGTGAAGATTCCCTGGATGATGAAGAGCCATCGCCAGCCTTCGAGACCTGCTGCTCCGTCGAGCTTGAAGATGCCGATGGCGATGAGACCGGCGAATGCGGTGGCGAGGATGTTTCCCGTGTAGAGAATGGCGATTCGGGTTGCTACCTCTTTGCGGGTGTAGAATATGGAGAGGAGGTAGAGTGCACCGCTGTTGCGCTCGTGGTTAGTCTCATATCATGAAATCATGTTGTTGACTTTGACGGGATGGAAGGATCTCGCTTACGGATAAAAGGGAGCTTCGGTTACACCTAAGAAGAAGCGTGTGAGGAGGAGCCCAGTGAAGTTCTGCGAGATGCCGGTGAGGGTGGAGACGACGGCCCAGAGAGCCATGGCGGATCCCATGTAGTACGAGGGACGGATTCGAGTGATCAGCATGTTGGAGGGAATCCCACCGAGAATGTAGCCCACGAAGAGGATGGAGACACAGGTTGAATACTGCGTAGGTGTGATGTTGAGATCTTTCTCGATGTGGTCTAGCTTTGCGAGGGCAATGGCATTTCGATCTAGATAGTTGAGCCAGTACATCAACCACAGGACGGGCTAGTGGAATAAGTTAGATGGTGTTGGGTAGGGTAGAAATTTGTAATGGGCAGGGGAATAGAGCGTACCATGATTCTCCAATCGAGTTTCTTGACGAGGCGCTTCTCCTCGGGACTCAGGTTGAGCACAGCGCCAGAGTAATCACGATTTGAGATATCCTTTTTCTCGGAATATTCTTGAATCATGTTCTCACCATGGACAACGGCGCCGACCAGCTCTTCCTTCTTCTCCATGATGAATTGAGAGGTTGAGTGAAGTGTTGGGGTCGAAGGGTGTTAGTTGAAGAAAAAGAGTCGCGGAAGTGTTGAGGAGAAGGAGAAAAGTATGAGAGGATAGCCAACAGATCTTGGATCATTGATCTGCAAAAAATCTGGGGATGGCATGAGGATTATATAAATATCGATAGACTGTACAGCATGGGGCCCCGTGGAGTACCATGTCGGCTTGGAGAGATCCACCCACAAAGCTACTTACAGTATGCATATGTTGACGGAGAGCCCCATACGAAACAACCTTTCAAGAAAACTAGTTACTAGATCGATGCATCTCAGTCGCATGGATCAGAAGTACCAAATACCGTAGCGTCCCGAGTTATCGCCCACAATGATGCGATATACATGTATCTATCGACGATTTAGGAAGCTGCTTAAGAATATATGCATCGAAGTGTAGGGAGGAGGTCAAACCTCTCAATTGTCCAATTGGTCCTTCACTTCACTTACCACGAGCGAGCTTCTTCCCATCAGAAAAGAAAAGCGTCGGGACATATGACCAAGACACATAATCCCAGTATCTGAAGAGGGGAACCAACAAGGACTCAAAGAGATAACATTCACATCTTCAACTTCTTCCCCGCAAAAGATCCTGAACGTAGAGAATAATCCGGAAGCACCATATCCTGGGCGAGCGCCGAGCCAAGCCAAAGGCGGAGGAAAGAAAGGGCTTTCCTTGCAATTGCCATAACATAAGCCAACTACCAACAACGAAAGGGAAAAAAGCGAGTCAAGTCAGGAGGAGATACACATCTGAAGAGGACAGCGTTGATATGATTCGCTGCTATGTTCAAGGTTTACCTCAATATGCTGGGCATGAATCTGGGCGACGCGACTTGAAGGAGGGGAGGGAGGGAAGGTGAGAGAAGGTAAGGTAAGTAAGCACGCAAGGCTCGTGGCGCCAAGTGCCGCGTCGCGCCAATATGCTGGGAAAGACATACTGAGTTTGTATCTATGCTTTCTAGTGTATTTCCAAGAGTCCAAGAGTCAGATACTTTGAAAGATGGCGAAGTAAAGGGAAGTTAAGGCTGACGTTTTACGTCTATGCAAAATTAATGTAAATTACTAAAGTATGTAGGCGAGTTGATAAGAAAAAACGAATCAAGAGTCAGGGATCTATCTGTTGCTTGATCTGGATTTAATTCTTAATCTACAGTAAATATCGAATCATTAAGCGAGGCTTTACTTTCCTTTACTTTCAAGTTCAGTTTGTAGTGTAGCTAACAGTGGTCTTTTGGCGATGGATGAAAGGAAGATATATAGTTAGATTCGGGTAGGATACAGTAAATCCAGGAGCCAAGATGCAAGTAAATACAGTTCATAAAACAATAGCAAAAACAGACCAAGTTAAATAATAAATACACAGTGGAGCAGCAACCATGCCAGCCACCAGTAAATTTCCTGCCCATGCTATATTTACCAATCCAATCCAATCCAACCGGCACCCCACAGCCTCATAACCCCAACTCAATTCATATGTTAGGCGGACCTAAACATGTAAGTAACCTAGGTCATCCTCTGCGTTGATATCTTGGCTTACATAGCTTGGCTACTTCATACTCGAGCTCGAGTAGTAGAAAAACCAAGTGCCATACATGTACGATGCACGAGTAAGTCATGAGATCTGGAGACCCCGCAACCCACTGCACTCCTCTCCACTGTACAGTACCATCCCGTGTTTCCCCTCAATACATTACTGTTGGTAAATCGATATGGTGGGTCACGTGACACTGGTCACGGGTTCGGCCACGGACCGCCGCCGAACTCCTATTTATATAGAACACATCTCCCATA
>QYAL01000097.1:0-92793 GCA_003988805.1 Ploettnerulaceae sp. D365 | reverse complement strand
TCAATCTCTCGTCTCCTACCCAATTGAACCAATTGAACACCAATCAACAACACCAAGGCTAACTCGGAAGTACCATGGAAATAGGTACTACCGACAATTACATATACATATCCTGGGGGGACTTGGCTGCACTAGCTAAGCTAAGCTAAAGCTGTGCCAATGATATATATTTCTGTCGATTATTAACTTGGCTCTTGATTAAAGTTCAATTCAATTCAATTGAAGGATTATCTATTTTCTCAACACTAATAGTAACAAACCAGCCCTTTTCCTTTTCCTTTTCATTTTTTTCAATTTTCAATTCCATTTTATTTTCATAAACCCCGCCGCCATAAATCCTCCCAGAAGATACACTGTACCAAAGATAAGATACACTTACTGTATCACTCACTCACTCACTCACTCACTCACTAGCTATCTAAGAAATCAGAACCTACTGTACCAACATGTACATATACAAACCTAAACTATACAGTAATCCAAAATGTCTCACAATACAATACAGTACCCTACTCTCACCACGTGCACATTCCATCCATCCATCACGAGGCGTCTTCTATAGATCGTGCATACATGTACGAATCGAAGCCACCACCAGTATCGTTCTAGAAAATTTATAGAAAACCGCTAGAAAACTCCAATTTCCAAGCTAAAGCTACTGTAAACTCAAGCCCATGTATTATACGAAATATATATCTCAGCGAGACAGATAGATAGATAGATAGATAGATAGATAGACGAGAAGGGATAGTATGTTATCATATAATCCCTCTAACCCCTCTCTCATTCAAGATCAAAAATCCCAACTCTCGAGGGAAAAGGAAAAAGATTTAAATTGAATAAAATATGGTGATTTATCTATTTTGTACACCCGTAAATACACACACACCTATACACACATACACAACAAATACATATAATCATTTCTTATGAGATTTTCATTCCATTTTTTTTTGGATTCCTTTCTTCTTCTTCTTCTTCTTCTTCTCTTTGTCCTTTATATACTCCTTGTCCTGTTTCCATTCCATTCCCAGCTCTAACAGTATGCATCTGTACACGTCTCGCGCCGTACGGCACGATTATCCGGTAAAATTCGATAAATAAACAATAATCAACACTCCATGTACACATATACACATGCATACACACACACACACACACACACACACATGTACACACTACTCCTTCTCATTCAACTCCCGCTGACAGCTTACTATGTACGAAAATTCACACTATAGACCATCCATCATCTCTTCAATCACGCCTTCCCTGCACCCCTCACAGCAAGCATCCAGTCCTCCTCGCCCACACCATCCAAACCACCCTTAATAATGGCATACATATCCTCCTTCTTCTCTGCGCCGAACAGCTTCCCCTCGAGCTCGGTCAGATAGGCGACCGCGGCCCTTACGATCACTGCGTCGCCCTCGAAAACCACCACGTCCCAGAGCCGACTCGCATTATCTAGGCTCAAGCATTCGGTGAAGAGGCTCGTGAACATGTTTTGGAGGTAGGCGTCGGAGGAGAGGCCGAGGGAGGAGAGATGTTTGGAGAGGCGTGGGGATTTGAGCTTCAGGGTCGACTCGAGCAGGGCGTATGCGCGGGACATGCCGCCGTTGTCTGTGGTGTGAAAGGAGAGAGGGAGGGGACGATTGAGAAGGTTGGAGAGGGCGGAGAAGGAAGCGGAAGGGGTAGGGAGATTGAGGAGGAGTAGGGCTGCTGCCGTCTGTTTCTCAATATTAGCTTTCAGGTTCACATCTATCCTCCAAAAAGTAGTCCGGGAGACGTACACTAGTCCCTGGCATATATCCAACATCACTTCTGTACATAGCATAGGCCTTTAGCACGTCCAACAACGCTCCATGCAGCGGGCCATCCGGCTGAAAGATCCGCAGCTCAGGATACGTCGTGGCGACATCCTTTTCAATCCGTTCCAGCCACGTCTTTTTTTGCTCTTCGTCGGGGCTCAATTGAGCACCGCGCTTGATCGTCTTTTCGAGAGCTTGTGCCCTGCGGAGAGCGGCTGTGTAGGAGGAGTCCGAGAGTCCGAGCTGGTTCCCAATGGCTTTCTCCCAGACCAGACCACGGCTTCGAGGGGCGATGCCGCGCCACCAGAGTTCACGGGTGCGTTTCTGCCGAGTAACTACATCCCAGTTGGGGAGGACATGCTCTTCCCAGATTCGGAGGAGGGAACTGGCGGTGTCGTCTCGACATGTGGTCTTCGCCTGGATCTGAGCATCCTTCCTCTGCTCTGCTTGGAGAGCCGATGCCATCATCTTCCGGTATTCCTTCAAATGGCGCTTCTCCTCGGCAGGGTTCTTGGGCGGCAGCCAGGATGGACGGGTTCTCGACAGAACGGCTTCCTTCTCCTTGGAGATGGGGAGAGGGTCAATCATGATATCTGTTCGTCGCAGAGGCGGCAGCTCTGCAATCGCAGATTTGACTCGCGGCTTCTCTGCCGCCGAGCGATTCCGGGTGTTGAAGCTCCGCCGCGCCTGGGGATTATTCTCTTCATCCTCAGCATGGGCTTCTAATGCTTCTGTCAAGGCCTTTGCTTCCTCACTCAGTTCTGACAAGGCAGCAGTCCAGCTCTTGGCTCTGCCCTTTGGAAATGTATCATGATTAATAGGAAATTGACCCATGCTGGCGCCACGATAAAGGTTCGGTTTGGGGGATCGGAGTTCTCCTTGTTCGGCCGGCTTGGGCGATGTGCCATTCCCAATACTCCGCACCCTATCCTTAGGAGACTTCGGGGGCCTCTCGGGACTCGTCGCCGTAGATGGTGGCATGCTCTTCGTCCTCTCCTGCAGCGACCTGGGTGAGATGGGTACATTCTCTAGAAAGCACTCATCCGGGACATCATCCCCGTCGTCCTCATCACACTCCAGCTCCAGCTGATGGGCCGTCTTCCTCTCCCTATTCGCCTGCCAGCTGCCCCTCCTGACCTTCAACGCATTCATAGGTAGAGTTTGGTTAGCACTGCGCATTACACTCGGGCTCGAACTCCGGTTCCGCTTCATCATAGAGAGAGATGACGGTGCACTAGGACTGGTCAGTCTCCGCTGCATCCCATTCTGCACGGGCAATAATCCCAAGCCATCAGCTGCACCCCGAACCTGGCCTCTCAGATTGGCATAGGCAGGTCTGGCTTTCCCGGCGGTCAATTCGCGCTGAGCTCGATTCCCATTCGTTGTAGACATCGGAACGCGTTTCCTGGCGTTTGCGGAGTTACGCAGGTCGGTGGTGAAGGACGCATCATACGGATTGCTGGTGGTCTTGACCTCGAACGTTCCAATCTCCACCTCGGATCTGGATTCGTCGTCGAGTCCAATGTCCTCGAAATTGCCCACGTCGGAGAGGATGCTGTTATCGGACTGGTAGGAGGAGTGGAAGGAGGAGGACTTTGAGGATTTGGATCCGGAGAGTTCGGGTGGGGAGCAGGAGCCGGGCCTGGGCGACGAGCGCAGGTCGGTCAGGTTCATCGCATCTTCGTAGAAGGGTGTCGAGGAGGAGGCGGAGGAGGAGGTGAGGGCTCTTTGCAAAGTAGCTATCTTGGCGGTGGGTGATCGGACGCGATCAGTCGTGCTGTGAGGCTGTGGAAAGTATAAAGTAGGGATCGATTGTTGTTTCAAGTTGGGTGATGGGACGACCCCTGAGGTTGATTAAATGGATGGGATGAAAGGGTGTTGTTTTTGTTATCGTTGCAGAAGATGCGCGGTTGATGCGATGGGAGGCGATGCTCAACGAATGAATGAACGAAGGAAGGGATTGTTTGTTTTGATTTGTTTTGTTTTGTTTGTATCTGATTCTGATTCTGATTTTGGTGCTGAATGATGGAATGGACGGGAGTGGGTTGGATTGTATCCGTGTCGAGGAGAATGGAACAGGAAACTATAAATTAAAAACGACCGTAATTGATGGTGAAAGTGATTACTGGTATTATTCGTTGATTGATGTGATGATGCTGTCGAAGCCGTGTGTCGATGTCTTTTCTTATAAGAAAGGAAGAAAAAAGAAGACTTCGTTGGGGAGGAAGGGAAGGGAAGGGAAGGGAAGGGCAAAGGAAGGTAGTTGGTAAAGTTGGGAAGGACTGGGAAGGATTGGATGGATTGATTTGATGTTTGCTGATGTTGGATTCCTTTCCTTCGTCCTTCACTTTCCCAGTTTTAGTTTTCTCCGTGCAGCCTCAGGTCGGTGTCGGTCTGGCTCGCCCGATCGCCCCTGAATTCCGATTTGAACCGGGGAGGGGTGCTTCTCGCGCTAAGATTGGAGATTAAAATGGGGAGGGGGAAGGAAGGAGATCCACTGTAACCACTCACACGGCCGAATGATAAGATGCAGATGGGAAAATTATGAAAGTTTATGAAAGGGCTGGGAAGGGGAAGGTGGGAGCTGTCATTTTTTTGTGCAGTTGTGCAGTCGTGCCATACCACAAATAGTCGCCCGCGCGTCAAGGTTATTAGGTTTTGTTTTGTTTTATTTTATTTTATCCGTTCCCGACCTGCTCGGAGTATGCGTGTGTATGTATAGTACATGTAAATATACCTGTATACGAGAAGGAAGAAGCAAAAGTACGTCAGTGATTGTGTATGCGATGTGATATTTTTACGTCGAGGTTGGGAAAAAAGGGGTGAGTAATTATGATGATGATGATGATGATGATGGGCGTTTTTTTGGTAAATCTGGAGATGTATGGGGTATCCTATCCCATCTGTCTATCCATCTATCTATCTCTCTGTCATATTCAAGAAGAGGGGAGAAGATCAAGTAAGGGCTTCTTCTTCTTCTTCACCCATGAGCCAACAAAATATCCTATCCCGCCTACAGTACCGTACCAGTCAGTCAGCCAACCTGCCAGCCCAGCCCTTCGATAAAGCCTCCTCTCCTCTCTGGTTTGATCAGCGCACGCATACATGTACAGTAAACAATTACCTAGATTCTGTACTTCATATTACAAGAACCACAGTACTGTACGGACCAATTTCCAGATATACTTTTCCAATACAGTACTGCATCCATCCCTCCATCCTCCCCTCCAAGCCAGAATGTTTCAACACATCAATGTTTTAGTACAGATGATTAGCGCCAGCCCCTCCCTCTCTCTCTCTCTCGTCCCACCTCACCTACTGTACAGTATCTATATACTTACCTATCCTACCTACCTACCTATCTATCTTCTCAACCAAACAGCCATACATGATAATACAACCCATCTCCTTCTTCCCTTCCCTTTCTATTTCTTTCTTTCTTTCTTTTCACAAAGAATCATAGTAGTAGACTGACCGACTATTACTATACATTCCCAAAAAGAAACTCTTCCCCCCCCCCAAAAAAAAGAAACGGGGCCTGTAGACTGGACTGGGCTGATAGGCTAAGCTAGGGTGTACGAATCTGTGCTTGCAAGTACTACTGTACCTGTACCTGTACCTGCTTACCTACCCGCTGCCCACCCCTCCCCTCCCCTCCCCTCCCCCCGCCTCCGATTTCCCTTTTTTCCCTTTTCCTTCTGTCTTTTCCCTTTCTCTTTCCCCCACTTATACTGTACAACTTCACGTTGTGGCTGCGGCTGGGGCTGGGGCTGAGAAACAGGTGGGGTGGGGTAGGAGGGGAGGGAAAAGTACAGTACAGTACAGTACAGTACAGTACTACCTGCGTAGTATGTTTTTTCAGCCCGAAACGTTAATATATTTCGCACTTCGCATCAAGGGCTAGCTAGTAGTTAGGGAAAGGAAAAGATGGGAAAAGAAAGAAAGGATGGGATAGGCTATTATTTCTGATCTAATAAAATTCATCTGATATGGTATCTTCCTCCCGTCCCATATACAGTAAGTAGTAGGAGGGATAGTAGATAGTATACTATACAGTACTATCAAAACATCCGATCTAATCTAATCCAATCCAATAATTCTAATCCGCACATGCCAAAAGAATACTCGACCAACACTCCCAAACCATTCCAGAAATGCTCTACGACTTTATCTGAGCACTACATAGCATAACCGTCTTCGCGAGTAAATCTGGACCCGGAAAGCACATACACATATATGTATTTATTTATAAAGTACATCCTTCTGTATAACGTCAGTAAGCAGCTATGTAGCGAGTTTTTCCATGTAGTGTAGTTATTTGATAGATGGGTAGGTGTGAGTGAGTAAGTGAGGGTATGGTATTATTCTAGTATCAATATATATATATATATAACAAGCACAAGCACAAGCACAAGTATAAATACAAGTATAACTACATCTCTCACCCACCCCTCACCCTCACCCATCAACCTCTCATCCCAAACCCTTCCAAACCCCCTTCACACCGCTCAACCTCCCCATCCTCTCATCCAACCAACAAAGCACTCCCCGATATCTACTCTGCCTCTTCGCGAGCACACCTCTAAACGCATTGATAGCTAACCATTCAACTTGCGTTTTACTCAGCGTGCATTGGTATCCCGCGTTACTGCTATTCCGTGCCTTGCTCTTGATTAGGACGAAGGCGACCTCGATGAGGTCTTGGATGGTTTCTGAGATAGGGTGTGAGGTTAGTTGAGTAGTTTTGGTCGGTTTGGTTTGGTTTGGTTACTTGGTTAGATGGAGGGGTTGATGAGTGCGGTGAAGGGGAGGGGAGGGGAAGAAACGGGAAGGGTAAGAAGTGGGGAGAGAAAAGGGGGCATACTGATGACAAGTTTCGTCCCAGGTTGTTTGCCGGCCGGTAGGCATTTGGTATACGTCCACATCTTCGTCGCCGTCTCGGTGAAGGCGAGGGAGACGTTGGAGTGGACTGTGGCGAGGGAGTTGAAGGATGTATCGAGGTACATGGCGTGAGCTTGGATCTTGAATGTATCTATCATATCACTTTAGTAACCCCCACAATAGCTTTAGCACAACAGACAACACTAGAGGGCGAAAAGGTAGTGGGGTTCAGGCTCGCCCGAGAATTGAAGACGGGAAGAACGGGAACTATTAACCACAATTGGATTTGGAGTACCATGGATTGGTTCCCAGGTAAAGAAAAAAAAAGAAAAACGGTCACCCACCCAACTACTAATCTGCCGATCTGAGGCTTGTGTATGGCAGAGCGGACGGGATGCCCAATTCTCCTCAGTCTATGGTCGTATGTGACAGACAAATACTTATCTGATCATATATCAGGTTCTAGAATTGTGTTTAGGGGATAAAAGGAGAGGTGTGCGGGAGCGGGAGTAGCACTTCTTCCTCGCTAAAGCCCACACCCAAACCTCCATCCCCCTGACACATAGCATTCCCAAATATGATGCACGATAAATATTGCCAACTTGACAAGTGTCCGCAAACAAGGGAACTGTAGTACCTGCAAAGAGAAGATATGGAATGAAGATGCACTCACTCAAAACCTTCTTCTGAAACGCCTTCCCAGGCGTCCTCGAGAACTCAACCGTCAGAGAATCAACAACGGCTAGGATTCAATTAGCAATATTCTCGCACGCCCCCCTCATTCATCAACAGGGACTCACCAAGATGTTTCCCCCTCTCCCGATCTCTCGTAACATTCAGTGTCCTCATATCCACAAAGCTGCCACAATACGGAAACCCCACTTGACCGCCTAGCGTTCTGGGAATCTTCTGTCCATTGATAGAGACCTCGAAATTGACGAGTGTTTTATTTGGATTGACTGCCACCCCATACTCTGGTAAACCATCGTGCATGATCTGCAGGAAACGTTTTGCGTCCTCGCGGTTCGTCGTGATAAGTAGAAAATCATCGATGAGACGGAGAAGCAGCGAGGACGATGGATCGAGGAAAGAGAGATGCTTAGCTTCGAGATCCGCGTAGAAGTAGTTGCAGAGGAGCGAGGAGATCAGGGAGCCTTGCGGGATGCCGGATTTTTGACGGTAGAATTTCCTGCCGATTTTCACCATGTTGCGCTGTACGTGCTCTTTCAACAGGTTCAAGATTTCCTCTTTATCGCGGAAATATCCGACAATACTCTCTACGAAAACGGTGTTACTTTTCCCTTTTGACAAGTCAGCTTCCAGATGTTCTTCAAAGGTGTCGTAATCATCGGATGGGTATGCGAGGGCGGTCCAGTTGCGAATGGGCTTTGCGGATGGGTCGTAAAGGTGGTTATCTCCAAGCTGTACAGTGCAGTGTTTTGAGAT
This sequence comes from Ploettnerulaceae sp. D365, assembly GCA_003988805.1. Lineage (NCBI taxonomy): Eukaryota > Fungi > Ascomycota > Leotiomycetes > Helotiales > Ploettnerulaceae > Ploettnerulaceae sp. D365. The sequence goes on along the minus strand of QYAL01000097.1, from coordinate 84,658 downwards.
TAGGTAGCTAGGTTCGCTGGGTAAGGTGGATATTAGGTCTATGATGGCGTGCTGTGGGATGGTGTCAAAAGCGGCCGTGACATCGAGTTTGGCGAAGTAAAGAGGGGTGGCCGAGGAGCTGGAAATATTGGATTTGAATGATTTGAGTTTTTGGTAGATATCACCGACTGAAAAAAGAGTTGAGCCGAGGAGGGAGGGTTTCTGGTTCTGGGCTTGTTAGTAGATACTAGGAATATAGATGGGCTAGGCTGAGTACCTTCTCGAATTTTAACACGTTGTATACTGGGGCTAGGACGGAGTTGATGCTCATTCCGAGGACATTCTTGAACCCTTTCTTAAGAACTCTCCGCCGAAGGTTCATGATTGGTCTGACGCCAGTCTGCTTGGGTAGTAACCTGACCTGACTGAATCCTAGAGTTCGAGAATCAAGTATCTGTTGCGCTTTGTGTGGCTCAACTTCCTCAAACATGGTAGTTTTCAACGATGCAAGAGCCGGTTCAGCGACAGATCTCCATACGTCGTGGCGGTAGTAGAAAAGTCGATATCGGTGAACGTTGGATTCCGTGACGTGAAAGTTTGAGCGGATCAATGGGATCAAGAGCGAATCGAATAGATAGTAGATGAGTTCATGAAAAATCTCCCATCGCTTGGCTGTGTCTGATTGTGAAGGTTTGCCTTTGAATTCTGGCGATGCAAGCCACTCGATATCTGCGATCTGAATCTGTCATTATTGATAATATCTACGGGATTGGAAGTGACTACCTTCAAGCCCTGTGTAACCTCGTGCAATGATAGACTCTCGAATCTACGCAGCTCAATGAAGCGGTCGACATTCTGATGGAATACTCGTTCATTATGTGCTTTGGTATCTCCGGTACCCCAAAACTCCGATGGAAAAAGATGCGAAATGACTGCACGACAGAAAGCAGATACCATAGGTGCAGGGGTAGCATGGCTCATCATTGACTGCTTGAGTGGTGTTACGCCGACCACGCTCAAAGGCGCTGAGGTCTCTAGGATGGTCGCGTATGTGGGAGCGGACAGCTGAGTCTTGAACTGAGCTGATGAACCTGATTGCACGCTTGACTCTTGATTCGATAGACGTGGAGATGAATTGGGAGCCTGAACATTGGCTGACTCTATGACGGGAGGTAAAAAATTAATTGGACAGTAATGCTCCATCAAAATCTTATACGGGCATCGCCTGTGCTGAATCTGAAGTTTTCGAACCAATTCCATTGCTCTGCCTCGCAATCGCTTCGGAACTTTGGGTACTTTAGCATGAAACTTCTCCTTGATCTCGTCTTCTCGTAAAGTGTAGTCCTTGAAAGGCTGCACTGTCTGCCGTGGGTCGACATTCTCCGTAAAAATATTGTGGAGTCCAAACTGTCGCGGAAATATGTACATCATAATTTGTATGGTAGTGGGATCATTTGCAGGGCTGCGATTTGATTCGATTTCCATTCGTTTGGGAAGCGGAAATCTATTGAGTACATCTAGGACTGTAAGCAGGGAAATAGGACGGTGTTTGGAAACTGACGAATGTGTCTCAGACCAAAGCTCACTTCAAGTTGAGCATTCACCACGGCTCTAGCATACATTATCCGGTTTCGGACAAAGGTGATACTTGAAGGGCTACGTAATGTAAGAGCAGTCGAGGAGTTAGGCTTTGAGGAATTAGGCTTTGAGAAAGTATTCCTTGATACTGGCAGAAGCTGAAGATCACCGAGGGGTATGCCTGTTTGTATGAGCAAGAACACGGTGATGGGTCGAGTGACCTACCACTCAATTGCTGAAATGTTCCATGCCCATTGTTGATTGGCAAGAAGATCCCGCAGTCCAAGATCAGATCTATCATCGCCCTCTCTCCTTCCTTGCCCAACAGAAGAAGAATCTGTGGCCACGGTCGAGCTTTCATCGAGGTCACATGACTGTTCGGATATGTTGAGACAATGCCAGGAATCGCAGAAGCAGCAGCTTCGCCTTGGTTGATAGCTCGACGAGAGACAACTTTTTTGAAACCTTGACATAGAAGGTGGTCTACCCTGCCGTTGAGAGCATGCGATTTCGAGAAAAGCAACCAGATAGAAAAATCCACAATCTGAATGAAGTCAACGTTAAGTCTCGCTGCCACATGATAGCGTTGCAAAGAAGAAGAATAGTTGCAGGGAAGAGAAACACACCTCGGTCTGTGAAAAGGTTCCGGCGACACTCAGATTGGCAAATGATATAGATTCATCTAATTTCTGTGAAAATGACGCCCACTGGTGCAATCTCTCTTCCTGTGATACCTCTTTGAGCTTCGACACTCCTACCAATGTCTGGTCGAGGAATCGGGAGAGCTTCTGTTCAGCTTCCTTGTCGTTTGGTCTTCGCCCTACGGTCTGGATCTTCTTTCTTCGAATCTTGGACCTTGCTGGGAGTTTCGACACAAGATACTCCCTCAGGGAGAATACTTGAGGGTAGTATTTGGCAAGCAAGGCGTGCCTGATAAGAATATCTGTGCCACTGGCTGCGGAAGTCTTTTGTCGCTTTGGATCTATCTCATTGCCCCGTCCTGATCTCTTGCGCTTGCGCGTCCCAGCCATATTGACAGTCAGGTTTGTGCTCAAGGTTCGCGCACTTCTGCCTTTCCGTTCATTTAGGTTTCATCCAATTGCTGGATGCGACGACCATTGTAAGTATCACCGACCCTGTGATATTGAGTACAGATCCATTCCAACGTTGTTTCAAAACTTACTGAGTTATATCTGGGGTCTTAAGGGTGGTAGTCTTGATACAATATTGCCTATAGAAAAGTAAGCACGACGCGGGATAATTACAGTATCATGGCGTCAATTCCTGATATCAATAAAGTAAATACTTACACCATGAATAGTCGGTGGGCTCAACTCTAATTAGACCATGCTCGGGGTACAAAGGCGGAAAATAACGAATGGCGTCGAGGGAGAAACGCGTCGGGCGGGTACTGTACGAAGTAGATGCTGAACGCGCGGGCGCCGTTCTTCCAGAAGCCGGATAAACAGATCGCTCGCATGCATCGCCAAATTGCGCATGGACCGCGATGACAACCCTACGAAGGTACAGTATGATACAGTACAGTACTGTACTGTACTGTACCGTAGTGATGTGGCAAGCGTGGATGTTACTGTACCTAGACCCAGTGGTCTGATAACTTTGTACGGTAGAGGTAGTTGAATTGAATTTCAATATTAAGACAATGATCCGTTGTTTATCGCTCAGATAGGAAATATGGGGAAAAGATATGATTTGATCTGACGGCCCCTTGCTTGGAGGCTTGGAGACATCGATGATGATCTGTTTCTGTAGAATGGCTATTATTGGAGGGCGGAACGTGCTTAGATCTGGGTCTAGGTCTAGGGGCGGGAATCGGCACCAGGGACTATCAGAACTCCTCCCCATCTTTTATTATTACAGTAAGTAGAGGAAGAGTAAGAAGAGAGAAAAGAAGGAAAAGAAGGAAAAGAAGGAAAATGAGGAGAAGTACAGTAGGAGAAGAGAAAGGGAAGACAAGACAAGGCTGGCTGAGGTGGATTATTCTTTGTTGATATCCAGAGGTAGTTGCATTAGTTGCCTTGTTTTTTTAGATTAGAGCTGCTTGTTGCGGTACAATACCGTACTACTGTATCAATATTGTACTGTACCTTTCTTACGGTGTAGACCAGGAACGGGGCGAAGAGACAGAGACAGAGACAGAGACGGTGACAGTTTGGCGGATCCGACAGCCACCTCCACAATTTATTGGTCCTCTACGTACTTTGTACCCATCCTTCATCCACCATCACCAATACAATACAACAAACCTCACTCACTCGCTCTCCCACTTTCTCACACTCTCATTCTCACTCTCACTCTCACTCACGCCACCTCTCATCTCCCCAATACTGTACAATCCTTTCCTTTCTCCTACACTATACTACTTGTCTCCTCCCGACGCGTAAGATCTCCTCCATCTCTTGTCCACTCGTTCCCCACGTGCACAACCACGAACCACAAATCACAAACCACCTGCAACCCACTCACCTTTCGCTCCCTCTCCCTCTCCCCCCCCAAAACATTCAAACATCCAAACATCCCACTGCCCGCAAACGAAAGGTGAAGGTTCAACGTGCAACGGGGACCACTAGGCAGGACCACGTCGAATCCTCAAACAACACAACCCCCCGCTGCATCACTCGTCCTCAGCCACTCACCGACTTCCACGACCGCTCACTCACACACACTTGGACTGGTCGAGTTTCCTTTGAAGGTCCTTTGAAGGACGGGCACTGCATGGATCTGGATCTGTGAACACCATCACCGCGCATTGCCCACTTATCACTGCCTGGTACAGTACTGTACTGTAGTTGCTGTGCCCCGTGCAAAGCTACAGCGGGGACAGTACCGTACCGCACAGTACTAGTGGCTTTAGCTGTGTTTCGCTGTACCTGGTGCTCTGCAGTTGACCAAAACTGACACTGACACCGACACTGATCCCCTCCCCCAATAATAATTGTGAGCGCGACCCTAAAGCCTGATCGATGTTTGGGCACGATGGAAAGCGGTATCAACGCAGACCAGAATTTCTATTCTAGGCGCCTTTCTTCTTCTCCCGAGCGTCACCAACACCAGCACCAGCACCATCCACGAATCTACGACCCTCCTCCCCTTCCTCATTTCGAAACACGCTCGCCGCAATTGCCTCCGAAGCTCCCCTTCCTCACCACCGAGAACCTACAAGCCGTCACTGGGAATGGTTATTCAGGGCCAACATTGACTGGAGGAAACCCGGATGACTTCTACAGAGAGTACCGTGGTGTGCAGAACTCGACAAACGGCTTCAACATCACGACTTCGGATATGGCAGCCCCAGCGTCTGGGTCAAGGCCAGCTCCATCCTCTCTCAGATCAAATGGAAACGGAACCACGCCGAAACATCCTTCATTACCACAAGCACGCACCGCTCTAAAGCCATCATATCGATCAGTCTCTTCCCCTCTGGACGACCGAGCACTCGCCAATGCGAGATCTACATCTGCTTTGAACGGCTTCGCAAACCCTGGCAAGCCTAGTGTCAAGGACTTGCTAAAGCGATTTGATCAAAATAATGACCAAGCTGGGTCTACCATCCCCAAGCCAGCTCCACGGGCCGTGGCCCAAGATACAAGTGGGCCTGGGTACTTGAGGGAGCGTGATTACCAGCCTCGGACCACAACTCAGAGCGTATCATCACGATTACCAGGAGCCGTCACAAGAGAATCTGGAAGGCCTAAATCTCCGACTAATACAAGGACACAGAGGACTCGTTTTGCTCCAGAGGACCAACACTCGAATAATGCCCAATCCGCCGTGGCTCGAAGACCTCGAAATCCTGTGTCTGGCTCAAATACTCAGGCTTCGAAGTCAATGACCAACCTTTCCCCAACATCACCCAACATTCCTGTTACCCAATCGAGAAAACTACTATTCGGTGAAGTGCTTCCTCTCAAGCAGGGGACGCCTAGTCTAGCCTATGGGATTCCTCGGACCGCACCTCGCAGGACGTCAGAATCTGGCCTACATCCTTCCTGGTCGTCGAAATCCCGAAGCAGACCAGATCGCGATGTCTCCCCGTCTTCCCCAACTGCGTGGTATCTTGATGTAACAAAGACACTCGAAGATGTTGATACTACCAAGTCCCGTCATGCATTAGGTCACAATCGGAACCACAGTGACTTCCAGGATTCGAGGGTCAATACTATGATTGGCGTAAATCCATCGTTTCAGACCCCAAAGTCTCGCAGCAGATCCGCTGTACAACCACCTCCATCACGCTTGCCGATGCCGTCGAAGCGGTTGAGCAATTCGTCCGATTCATCCAGCATACCTTCGACTCGTGCGAACTCTCCATTTGCGACGAAGAATCCATCTAATGGAAAGCTTCGAAAGCCTGAGCAGAGACCCTGGAGCCCGGCCGGTCGCTCGATGACACCAACAAACATGGAACGATCCCCTCGTTCATCACCTCGAGGCAAAGTTAGGAATGCGGAGAACTCGACATCATACAATGCCAGTCTCCAAGCTTATATCTCAGCCCCTCCACTCAAGACGTCTCCCCCGCTTCGAAGCTCACGGCCCCGACAACCTGTCTCCTCTGCATCGACCGAGAGCTCCAGACAAAAGGCCGTCGATTGGTCTGGTTCCTCACAGCACATTGGATCTGACATGAGATTATTCCGAAATGATGCAGTGGCGATTGATGCGAAGAAGCGGAGCAGGGTTGAAGTGCCGATGAGCAAAGACGATTTCGTGGCGAAGAGAGAATTAATACAACGGGCATACACGAAATCGATTCACGAGAGCGAGCAGAAGAGGATTAGGGCTGAGAACCTGCGACGATTGACCGAACGCCAAGTTGCTCGGGCCTCGATAGCCTCGCAGGATACTGAGAAGGATGTGCAAGACCTTGCGGTACTATCTCCGGAAGAACCAAGGATAGAGACGAGGTCTCCACCTTTGCAAATCAACACTTCTTTTCAAAGACCGGAGCCAGTACAGCCGAATGAGGTGGTCGACCAAGATTCTCCGACTCTTGGGATGCCAGGTACATTCATGGATGATGAAGATGAGCCGCCCCCTTCTGCCATCTCTAATGTGACAGGGACAACTGAGATCGATAATGAGCCACAGACTGAAGCTGCACGTTTAAGCCGCATGGCATCTAGACCCAGTGGGCTCTCAAGTCATGTGGCTTACTTTGATGACCAATTGAGTCCAGAGCAGGCCTTCTTTGGCATGCAAAACTTGGGCGTAGAAGAAGATGATATTCAGATAATGCTGGATGCGACCTCAGTGGAGGAACCCCAGCCAGATTCTACCCCCACGACAGATTTATTTGCCCGGGATCCTTCACCACTTGCATTTCATGAAGATAAACAGCCAGTTTTCAGCTCAACTATTACAGTTGCCAGCCCCGATGGTGCAACTCCGGGACGCTCAAGCGCTGCCTCTCCCCTCGAACCCGGCGAGAAACTGTGCTTAAGCATCCATGGTGGCTACCCTACTCAAGAAATATTCCAAATTCCCGAGATACAGTCTGAAGCCCCTGAGATATCACTGCCAGAGCCAGTCGATTCGCCAAGGATCCAACTTGCAAGCCTCCACACTGCCCTGGCTCCTCTAAGCGAGTCTATGCAAGACTATTTGAACACTCCTACGACTGACATGGACTATGAGAGTTCAGAAGGGGCTGGACAGACCAGTTCGGCGGAGCATGCCAATTTCGAGCATCCGTGTGGCAGCAGAGATGGCCAGATATCTCCTCAAACATTTCACTCGAATCATCAATCTTGGAGGACTGACTATTCTGTGGGAACAGCGGACGACTACTCCGAGCAAGACGAGTACTCATACCCTGCCCCTTCTGAGCCGGAGCAGAAGCCCGACCCACCTCTGAAAGAGATCAAACCATCTCCAGTCGTTCCGCTCAAATCGGACGGATACAGCCCCCTTCCATCTCCGCTATTCGCGAAGACTCAAACAACAAGCCCGCCACGACATGAACTTCAACCCATATCTGCTAGTGATGGCTTGGGACTTGGACTCATTGACCCATCTCCAGCTTTCAGTCTCAGCACCTCGACTCCCAGCTGGCCGGATTATTCTCCACCCCCGCCTCCCCTAGAATTGGAAAGTGACTCTCCAGCAGTTCGCCGGTCACCACCACCTCCAAGCTTACAAAATAGACGGCCACTTTCTAGCGCGTATCAGTCCAGCCTGAATGGAAACCCAAATCCCGACTCAAGGCGAGCAAGCGATGATCTGTACTCCTCTCCAGCTTCAATATCAACACCCAGATCCAGCACGCAAATTTCTTTCGATGAGGCTAACAACGACTCGAAGACTAAACTTCAACAGTATTCGACGGTTACTGAAGAAGAGAAGAAGGCTGCTGAAGTGACTAGAAAGCGCCTTTTTAAACGAATGATGGGAATCAAGGAGTTGATTGATACAGAGTCTATCTACATCAAGGATATGAATGTAGTCGAGGAAATCTACAAAGGTACGGCCGAGGCATGCCCGAAACTGGACCCAAGTGATATCAAGACCATATTCAGGAACACGAATGAGATTGTGGACTTCTCGACGACGTTCTTGGACGACCTGAAATCTGCCGCGTTCAGCATCTACTCGCCTCGAAACAAGCCGCGGGGCAAAGTCATCGGCACGTCCCCGTCAACTGATAGATTATCGGTGGCAGCCACATTGAACGATGAGACGGATGACCAGAAGGATCGAAAAACGTTCATTGGGGCGAGCTTTAGTAGACACCTCAAGCGGATGCAGGTAATCTACACCGACTACCTCAAGAACAGTGAGATGGCCAACACACGCTTGACTGCTCTGCAAAGCGACAGCGCTGTCAATGTTTGGCTGAACGAATGTAATGCTGTGGCCAAGGATCTAAGCGGTGCATGGGATCTCAATGCACTTCTTGTAAAGCCAGTGCAGCGTATCACCCGCTATCAGCTATTTCTGACCCTGATAAAGGAGAATACGCCTCCTGACCATCCAGATTACGATGCTCTACAAAATGCCCGACAGGAGCTGGGAAGCCTGCTCCAGGATATTGATGATCTAAAAAAGCGTATCCATATGGTCGGGAAGATTGTTGGCCGAAAACGCAAGGAGTCTGATGTCCGAAACGGTCTTGCAAAAGCGTTTGGCAGACGTGCCGACAAGATTGCAGCAAATCCCAATCGTCCTCCAGATGACGAAGCATACACGAAGTACCACGAGAAGTTTGGTGACGACTACCTCAGACTTCAGGTCATCCTTCGAGATGCGGAATATCAGACTCGTGAGGCGACCAATTATGTTCAGAACAACCTCCGACTGTTCTCTTCGATGGAACTTTTCATGCGGCTATGTGCGAGCTCGTATCCTGAAATCGAGAGCAAATGGGTACACTTCAACATGTCAATGAGAGATGTTGGTAGCATTGGCCTGGACGATCATGTGGCGGCTGTTCGCAAGCAAGTTATTGACCCAGTAGAGAAGGTCATCGCTTTGTATGGGCCACCGAGTCTTGCCATCAAGAAACGCAACAAACGCCGTCTCGACTATGAAAAGTCACTTCTTCTCAAGTCACAAGGAAAGAAGATCGAGGACAAGCTAGCAGAACTTGTTGCCCAGTATGAGGCTTTGAACGAGACTTTGAAGCTTGAGCTTCCGAAGTTGTCGGCTCTGACCAACACGATCGGACAGATTTGTTCTACGCGACTCTTGTATGTGCAGTCAGAGTGGTGGGGCATTTGGCAGCAAAAGCTCAGTCAGAACCTCGAGGAGGGACAAATGGCGACAACGATTCAAGAGATCACCGATATGTTTCACCGAGACTTCAAGTACTCTGAAGTGAAGTTTCAAGATCTAGGCATCATCAACGGAAGTTTTGGCAGCGGCTTGTCGACCCGGCCTTCACAATCGACCCAGGATGACGAATCTTTGAAGAAAGGGAGACCATCAAATCTGTCAAGTCGTTCCCGAGGCCCTTCACTCAGCAGCGATAAATCGCCTAGTCTTCCGACTCCGGATTTTGCCAAGCGACACAGTGGCCAATTTACCTTCTCTCCCATTGTTGCAAATGCTCCAGGCTTTCCACAAGCTGCCCACCAGCCTCACTCGTTTTCGAATGGCCATTCTCGTGCCGGATCTGGATCTCCCGCGACTCCTGATACTTCGAGTAGTTCCCGTCACCAGGTAAACCTTGCTCGACCAAGCACGAGCCGAAGTCATACATCCGAGTCGGGAATACGCCCAAGCAACGACTACAACAGCCAATACCGTCGTGAGTCGGGGTCAACATACAACTCTAATTATATTGATGGGCCACATCATTCTACGAGACCTTATTCTGGAGTATTCCACTCAGCAATGCCTCTTGCTGATGGTCCCGAAGATAGCCAACGATCATCAAGAGCATCGTCGAGGGATCGCAATGTATCAGGCGGCTATAATGTCCTGTATCTGGCTGCAAGCTTGTTCGAATTCAATATCAGTGCTACCAAGTCTGAAGCTGGATACCCTTACCTTACCTATCAAGCTGGCGAGGTACCTTCCCCAATTGTTCTCTACTAATTTGCCACTAACAGCCCCTAGATATTTGATGTAATTGGTGAGAAGGGCGAGTTATGGCTGGCCAAAAACCAAGACGACCCCGACGATCAGGTTGGCTGGATCTGGAGCAAGCATTTTGCTCGACTCGCAGCCGATTGAAGTTACACACGAGCTGTGGCTTCTCTTGTATTAATGGCGTTTCGAAAAAGTGGAAATGAATTTTGAAATGCGGAGTAATAATATGGCACGGAAGACGCCCTGCGGCGAGGGAGGCGTTATGTGATTCTACTTTTTTTTTTTTTTTTTTGCGGTTCAGCGATCAGGCTCAAGTTTCGAAGAGCGATCTTCTTGCACGAAGAAAAGGAAGATTTACTTTGTCTATTCGTTTCTCCGGGGAGGAATAGTTTATTTATTTTGTGTCCAAATTTTGTACCATGGATGGCTAGGGTCTGGGGTCTGGGGTCTCGGTGGTAGGCATGGACTGGACTTGTATTTACAAACGATGAGGGACGAGGACTGGATCAATTGACTGCTTCTTGCGGCATAGGGGGGAGGGGCGATGATGTATGCCTTGAACCGTGTGCTGGCAGAGATGGAGCTCTAGAAGGAACGGTAGACGAGAATACAGACAGGTAGCATTTAGATGAATGCTGATATGATATGAAATCAGTGTGTTGCTGCAAACCTGTGCGCACTGTGAGCCGCTGAACAATTGTCTCGAACTAATAGAATGGACAGTGTTACTATGTACAGGAGGTAAATTCCAGGGACGAATTACTAGCTTATCATTATTTGGGGTCACGGCTAACCTACTTATTCGCTAGTCTATACCTCACGATATATTGAACGAAGTCATCACAACTCAGAATGGCCAATATTGACAATTTGCAGCTCAAGAATCAACTTCATGCCAGTACAAACAAAACTCCAAAGTTACAATCACCCGCCCTCAGGAGCCCGACCGATATCCAAACAACTCCTCGCAAACTTCTTTCATCGTGCCTTGGGGTCAAACCAAACCCTAATCTCATACCCAGCCTTGGCCAACGACGCCCCTATACTCTGCAAAGCCTTCCAAAACTGCTTCGGTAGAAACAGCACCACCCACAAGATCCCATACCCCACGAACCAGACCGCCTTTCCCAGCAATCCAAACAATGCCCCCATCATCTCATACGACGCATCACTAAACGCCTTCATCCACTCCCACACCTGCTTGGGGAAGCTCACAAACACCGCCCGCAACGCCTCCACCAAGCCATTCCAGATATCAGCCATCGTGAGATCGCGGAAGAAGGAAACAACAGCCGCCATCACCGTCACGAAGAAAGACACAACCTTCAAACCCGCATTCCCCATAGCTCCCACCACAGATCTAAAGCCATCCGCAACCCACCGTCCCCAAATCCTCAACGCCTTGGGAATTCGCACCGTCATCATCTCCTGCATACACGCCGCAGATCGCTGAATCCAGTCCGGCAGCTTCACGCTCAGGAGTCGCCACGCACCCTTCCCAGCATCCACGAGCGCAGCACCGAACTGTCGCACTCGTCGCGGCAGAGCCATCACCTGATATCCGCACCACGGCGCGAACTCCCTACGATGCGCCCAACACCACTTCGAAGCCCTCATCAAAGGTTTCACAACCGCATGTTTCGGCACGCTCCAAAACAGGAACTTCTCTACATCAAAGCAGAAGAACTTTAGAAACAATCCCGTCTTAATGCCTGCACTCCTGATGCGCTCGAGTGCTACCTGATTCTTGTGTTTCCAGCGTTGGAAGCCGCCTGTGCGACGGGTGGGGAGGTAGTTGACGATTTCTCGGTGGCCGTGCTGGGCGGCGAGGCGGAGGGCGATTTGGCCGTCGGGGGCGATGAGGGAGTCGTTGCTGTGGTGGGTTTCTAGGAGGAGTTTTACGAGGATTAGATGGCCGATTGTGGCGGCGTGTTGGAGTGGGGTGCGGATTGTGGAGGTGTAGGTGTGGAGGTTTGGGTTGTATCTCTTGGACTTTTTTGGGTTTGTTAATTGGGTTTTTTTTCTTTTGGGGGGGGAAGAGAGGAGGGATGGTTTTTGGAGAAGGGGTTGTGATTATGATTATGATGAAGTGGTAAAGATGAAAAAGGAGAATAAGAAACAAGAGGAAATAAAAATAAGAAAAAGCATAACATAACATACCACATACCCAAACCCATCAACCTCCGCCCCACGCTCAATCAACAACTTCACAACCTCTACATCCCTCCTCCCCACCGCCTTCAATAACGGCGTCTCCTCTTCTCCCTCTTCACCATTCTCCCCCCCATACCCAAAACATCTAATCCCCCGTGATCGCGTATTAGCAGTCACGAGACCGCGGTCTAGAAGTAAGATGATGATGTCTCGATGGCCGTGATGGATGGCGGTGAAGAACTCGTCGGTAGCGAGGGATTTTAGATCGTTTTCGTCGTTGTTGTGGTTTTTGTTGTTGTTGTCGTCGTTGTCGTCGTCGTTGTTTTTAGGTGATGAGGTAGAAGGGGTAGAGGTAGAAGGGGAAGGGGAAAATCGGGAAGAGAGATATAAATTCCAAAGCGCGAGATTCTGTTCTTGGGTACGATTGGGTTCGTTGAAGATTGTGCGTAGGTTGGCGAGTGTAAGGGGAGATGTGGGTGGTGGGTTGTGGAGTGTATAGGTTGGGACGGGGTCGATGGGGTCCGGGTTGATTTCGAGGTTGTAGGATGGGAGGGTTGGTGATGATGCCAGTGGTGGTAGTGGTGATGGTGACGATGATACTGGATCTTTGCGTTCTGATATCGAGTCGTCCATGGTCTTTCAGGTACAGTATCTTCTCTTTCTTCCTCTTCCTCTTCCTCTTCCTCTCTCTCGTCCTCTACTCTGTTCTCTATTCAAAAGTGAACAGTAAACAGAAAAGCGCCGTATATAACACAAGTCCCCTTTCTCTTTCTCTTTCTCTCATCAATCTATAAACACAACAAACAAACAAACAAACAAATAAAAACCCAACAACTGATTATAAAACTCAATCTTCCAGAAAAATTATTTCCTTGGTTCAATTTGATCCGAGAATGGAATCGTGCAAAGTGTAAAAGAGTCGCGGGATATACTTCGTAAAGAAAGCTATATTACATCTCTTGATCTTCATATCATCCATAGATATATATATATATATATATATATATATCTGCAAACCAGTCAACTAGTCAATCAGCCATAAAAGCCTTGAAGTCAGCCCCACGACCTACAAGTGGAGAGAAAACCAAATGTGGCGTTCTTGGCCTCGTCTATTTAGGCGACACCGATTCTGACCCCCTGCGCCAACCGAGGTACGAATTTCTTATGGGCTTGGAGTTTTTTGCGGGGGCAAGGGGAGCAGTTTTTGAGTTTAGAGGTTTGAGTTCATTCAGGTTTGCGGGTGGTGAGAAAGGAAGGACATGTGCACAGCATAGCCACAGCAGCTACTGGTATCGAGGGCTCTAGTTGCGAGGCACTGTTAAGTACGAATCTGTTAATAATTATTGATGGAGTTAAGTAAGCGGCTGACTGGGATTTATGGGGTCTGAATGTTGTTGCCTGTTTGTTGGGCATTTTCTTTTTGATAAGTGAGGTGGTATGGTATCTGTCGGCGACTCGGATACATAGTGAAATGAAGTGTGGGGATCGCCAAGCCTAAGGGATTTATCTTATCTTATCTTAGGAAGCTCACAGAATTACAGTGTTTAACCGACTATTAGAGGACCTACTACAGTATTAGAGTGAGTAAAGGACTCAAGTGAGTACGTTTGTGTTTGATAAGGTGGAAATCTCCAGGTCATATTATTCTGAATATCCTCCTTTTCTTTCTAGATCGTATATACACACACAAATGTAATGCAACCTTCACTCCCTTCGCTTTCTTCTTCTCCATTCGCTCTCTTGTCTACTGAACGCCAAAACTCTATCCATGCCGCCCCTTTATGGCATACATACGTAACTTCCTATCTATTCCAATCAATCAAAACGACCCCAGGGCCTCGTTAAAAATCCGCACAAACTCCCACACCTCAGCATATGTATTATACAGCGGCACAGGTGCAATGCGAATCACCCCCGGCTTGCGCTTATCAGCGACAATACCCGCATCTTCCAACATGGCACTCACGGTCTCCAACCTGCCGTCTCTCAACAGCACGCTGAGCTGGGTGCCGCGAGCTTCCGGGTCGGAGGGCGTGATGATCGTAAAGCTGGAATCGTAATGTGGAGATGTGAGGAGCAGGTGCTCGAGATACCCGGTGATCTGGAGGGATTTGGCCCGGATGGAGGACATGGAGGTTTGGGCGAAGACGGACAGGGAGCCGCTGAGGGATGAGAGCTCGACGGTCGAGGAGGTGCTGACTTGGTAGCCGGAGGCGCCTGGGCTTGGGCGGAACTCTACTTTCTTTGTTAGTATTTATTCCGGTCGTGAGGGTTTTTGTTTTAGGAGCTACGTAAGAAAGAAAGAAGCTCACCATTTTTCATATTCATTCGGCCGACCTGATCTCCGCCATACCATCCGGCTAGACGATGCCTGTACACGGGCTTGTTCTCTCCTTCCGAGTAATCGACCTTGCCATGTCTTTCATGGACGTAGAAGCCGCCTACGCCTCCAGGTCCGGAGTTGAGGTACTTGTACGTGCACCAAACTGCAAAATCCACATTCCAGTCATGGAGTTCCAGCGGTACATTGCCTACCGCATGAGCCAGGTCCCAGCCTACTGTCAGACCTTTCGCTTGTGCATAAGCAGTGATAGTCTTGATGTCGAAGAACTGCCCAGTGTAATACTGAATGCCGGGCAGTAGCAACAAGGCGGTAGTAGACGCATGCTCGTCAATCACTCTCAGAATACTCTCGGTGGTAACCTCGAACGTGCCATCTTCGGGTCCAATCATGACCATGGCTTCCTCCGAGTTGAAGCCATGTTGTCTGATCTGACTCTCGATCGCGAAGTGATCGCTAGGAAATGCCTTCCAATCCAGGATGATCTTGTTCTTCTCTTTGGTCGGGAGATAGAAACTTGCCATGAGAAGATGCAAGTTTACCGTCAAGCTTCCCATGATGCCTACTTCCAAAGGGGAAGCGCCGACGATAGGGGCGAACTGACGGGAAACATCCTCAGCGAGGAGTTGCCATTGGATCATAGGCGAGTTTTCGAGAGGACGGAAATGGCCATGGACACCAACTGTGGCCCAGGTGTCGAGGTAGGTGCTGATATATTCGCGAGTGGCTCGCGGTTGGAGGCCGAGTGAATTGCCACAGAAGTAGATGCATGGGTCGTTGGAATCTGGAGTGGTTTAATAAAAGTCATGTGATGTGGTGGTGGTGGAAATTAGGGGTGCGGACCTGGCTTTACGACTTTATTTGTTTTGATGTTTGATTTAGAGGGAATAATAAATTGTTCTCTGAACGAACGCAGATGATCTTTTCTATCGAGTGATTGTGCATATGATAGTGTGTTAGCCTCCGCAGGGAAGACCTTCTGAGTGGTTTGCTGTTCTTCGGGCATGACAGAACCCATTTTGGCGAGATTTCGTTTAGTGATTAATTGATCTGGAATGATAGATGAAGAATAGATGGAATGAGCTGACTGCGTCCTTCGAGATTCACTTTGTACCCCGCTCCAGAATTCTCGTCATCATCTCCGTATCATATCGCCCTGCTTCGGCTCAGGAAGTTTTTTATCAGTTCGTACCGCTTCCGTGAAGTTGAACATCCTTGGCTTGGCGCTTCCGCCTCCGCCTCCGCCTCCGTTTCGACAGCCTACGCAATCCCTTCCATCAGCGGATGGATTGTGCAATGCCGAATTGTTGCTGGGATAATGATGGTAAGGTTTGGTAATAGTTCCGCCTTTATGCTGGAGTGGTGTCATTTGTCTTGTCGAGTGCTTTTGATTTTACCTGAGGGTTGCTACATTAGTGGGAGTCTTGCGTACCTTCGAACCTTCAAGTTTCTTGCAGCAAGAATTGACAATACCTACCTCTCTCACCTCAGCACCCTTCTCACTGTTAGTACCATAATATCTTAAACATGTTGGGACCATTGAATGTCAACTTGACTGAGTTTGGTGTGTCGGCTAGAAATGGATTTCTACCAGACCAACCGCCTCTCAAGAGATTGAGCAACTCATATTACGAGAGCTGGGAGACCGTCCTGTCACAACTTCCATCACTGATAAAGACGGGGTCTACGCGGATACGAGTGGATCAGTTAGCAATACTCTCGACATCATTCCTCGTGTCAGAAAGTGAATGGCAAAGAGCATACCTCATCTTGTCGTTCTTTGCACACTCATACATCTGGGAAGCTGGCGGTCCATCACAGGTCAGTACTTGACTCTCACTCCACATTATTCCCCATATTCTAACGACACCAGTACCTTCCTGCATCGATATCAGTACCATTTCTGGATATCGCCTCCCATCTTGGCCTCCCACCAACTGCCACATACGCTGCTCTTAATCTTTGGAACTTCGAATCCATATCTGGCGATAATGACTACACGTGTCTCGAAGACCTCCGTAGTCTTCACACCTTCACTGGAACCAGAGACGAGGAATGGTTCTACCTCATCTCCGTGGCAATCGAAGCTTATGGGGCAAAAGTTATCCCTGTGGTGGTGAAAGCTATGGATGCCGTTCGTGCGAATGAATCCGATGTTGTTACTGCCGCACTCATTGATTTTGGGCATAATATTCGCGAGATTGGGAAGATTTTGCAAAGGATGGATGAGCAGTGCTCGCCTAAGGTGTTTTATGATGAAATCAGGCCCTTTCTGGCGGGAAGCAAGAATATGGAGCTTGCGGGCTTGCCGAAAGGGGTTTTCTATGATGAGAGAGATGGCAAGGGAGAGTGGAGACAGTACAGCGGTGGAAGCAATGCCCAAAGCTCGCTGATTCAGTTCTTTGATATCGTTCTTGGCGTCGAACATAGTTTGACGAAGGGATCGAAGGCTAGAAATAGTTTCTTGCAGGTAAGATTTCGCTCTTTTATAGCGGGGTACACAAGGACTAACAGATCTAGGAAATGAGAAACTACATGCCTGGCCCCCACCGCAAATTCCTCCAAAAGATGGAGTCGATAGCGAACATTCGAGAGTATGCCGAGAGCACTTCGATCGCTGAAGTTACTGAAGCGTACAACTTTGCGGTCGAGGAGCTTGAGCATTTCAGGGGTGTCCATATCCAAGTCGTCACGAGATTCATCATTACGCCATCGAGACAGAAGTCTCCGAACGCGCATCCAGGACTGAACCTTGCAGTGGCTTCATCGAATACTGAATCCAAGGAGTTGCATGGTACCGGAGGAACACAACTTCTTCCGTTTTTGAAGCAGAGTCGTGATGAGACGAAAGAGGCCACACTAGCCACGGCTTGAATGGGATTAGAGATTAGGAGGTGAGTGGGATAAAGCATTTTTCGGAGCATGGTGGTATTTGGGGCATGAACATTTGTTTGAAGCGAGTACCCAGATTGTAGACATAGACAAAGACAGTCTAGAAAGACTTCATGGGACATCAGCGTAGGAATGAAATAATGAACCTGAGGCGAATTATTTAAGAAATTTTATTGGGCGTTTGCTGCGCTTTCTGTGCCGAGTGCAGCAGATCCAGAAGAATCGTTATTTTTCTTCCATATTTTCAGAGTCTCACCAATGACAGCTGCCAATCCAGCGCCCTTCTCCCAAATATCATCATGGGACATATCGAGGAAATTTTCAAGTATCACAACGGCTACTTTGTCATCTAGTGGTGACAACCGAGGTTCCATGCACTCAACTTGAGTGCTATCAACAAGCTCATCTCCGCTCGAGCTGGCCAGTACAACGGTCTTTGCTTCAGGCCATGCGCTCGTGAAGTTGTGTTTGACAGGAGACGCCCGATCCCATGCTTTCTCGTCATCTCCGAAAGCCCCAACTATGAATTCTTGATACGCAGGATGAGAATTCTTGTCTCTAAGAAGCTGGAGATCATATATGCCAGCCACGCCAACGATGATCTCCGGATTGTGGAACGGAACAGTATGATGTGTTAACATGTCGTTTCTCAACAGGGTTTGGAAGGCTAGTGTTGCGCCGCATGAGTGGCCAATGAGCAGGTATCTACTTCCAAAGCCATACTTTTCTTGTAGGAAGGAGATGGATGAGACAACATCTTGCAAATGGTCAGGATGCCTGGCATCACGGAGTTCCGTGGCCGGTGTTCCTGGATCTTGAGGGTGGCTTGGATGAGATGAGAGACGATAGGAGACAGAGGCAAATCCGTTGATATAAAGGTTCACAAGATCCAGATGCGAGGAATTGGAAAAAAGCTGGCGTATCGTAGACAGGAATGATTTGTCGGTGATAGACGGGTCACGCCAAGCTCCTCCGTGAATGTAGCTTTTGATACTATTAGATTCAAGAATCGTAGATAGCAAGTAACCACATACATGATAAAAAGACCGGTTTGAAATGAATTTTTGCCGAAGTGATGGTATACAGTCATCCTCTGCAACTCATGGTCACCGTAGCTGAATTCCTCTTGGACGATGACTTTGTCCACGTCCACTGGTTCCTCGTTGGAGCCCATCACGGACTGATTGTACACGTGATGATTATTTGGTGATGATGAATTGGTTCCTAGTTGTATCAAGTGAGACAGCGAAGGTCTCGAGCTGAAGAACGAATGATCAATGGCCGAGCATGGCTAATTTGGTTGCAATAGGTATCAATTTTTGAAGCTGCGCCAACATCAAATTCAAAACCAGTACCCAGAATGGCCGAGTAAGCCGCCGGTGTCTGGGGTAATATTGATGTCCGTCTGCGGGTCGCATCGATGCTCACTCGCTGAACGTTGGATCGAGTGAAGTCGTCTTGGCCATGGATGTTGGGATAGATGCCGAAGAAAAATGTGGGTACGGAAGGCGACACGGATGCGGATGCTAGCCGTGTCTCCGTTCTTATCCAAAACCGCGAGGCCGGCCTGGGGTTCCTGAAAAACACCAGCTCTTCCACGTCTCCACCAATATCCAAATATCACGGATACGGACCCGGACGTCAAAAAAGAGAGCAGGATGCCCAGTCCGAGCCTACCCTATCTTTGTGTTTGCTTCATGTCAGCTGAAGGTAAGCCCCCCAGTTTGCGATAGCTGCAATCATAGGTTTGTATATCTCTTTAAAGTTCAAGTTATTTCCTTGTAAGCTACAATTATATCTTTAGTTCGATACTCCATCCTCACTTAGCGTAAACGTTGGCATGGGATCTATTAGTATGAACTGGCGGGAGCTCGACATCGCTGTTGTCGGTGGAGGTATTGGTATGTTTTTGCCGACCCCCTCTTCGTGTACTTGGCTAATATGTGTAGGCGGTCTTGCCACTGCCACATCCCTTCGAAGATCCGGTCACAAAGTTACAATTTACGAGCGTGCAGACTTTGCTGGAGAAGTCGGTGCTTCAATAAGCTGTGCGGCAAATGGCACACGATTCTTGGAGGAATGGGGTGTGGACATACTTATGGGACGTCCTGTGATACTACAGAAACTGATCTCACGAGACTGGGCAACCGGAGAACCAACCAATATCTACGATCTGGCAGACTACAAAGAGAGATGGGGATCGGTCTACAATATGTTTCACCGGGTCGATATGCACGCAATGCTGATGGACTCAGCCATGGCAGACAAGTATCCAGGCGTACCAGCCGTTCTCAAAGTCAACCACCGTGCCTTGGAAATTGACCACGAAGCCGGCATCATTTCGTTCGAAAACGGAGTTCAAGCAAGGCATGATCTGATCATTGGAGCTGATGGAATTGGCTCGCAAGTTCGGAGAACACTAGGTATCGTGCCTGATCGGAAGCAATCCACATCCCATTGTTACCATTGTATTATCGCAACGGAAGATGTCAAGAGGTTAGGACTGCATGATTTCACACCAAACGAGGCAATCGAATACTGGGGTGGTCAAGATATCAACAAGATTGTCTTCTCGCCCTGCCGTGAAGGGGAGCTTCACTCCTTTTATTGCTTCTTTCCTGCACACATTGCGACGAATCCAGGTGAAGGATGGAGTCATTCTATACCGGTTGAAGAACTCCTCCAACCCTTCGAAACCCTTGAGCCAGATCTCCTCGCGCTCTTCAAGAACTCCACCGATATTAAGCCATGGAGGCTATTTGTTCACCAACCATATCCTTACTGGCAAAAGGGCCGGACTTGTATTCTTGGAGACGCTGCTCATCCTATGATGCCAGATCAGAGTCAAGGAGCGTGCATGGCAATTGAAGATGCCGGTGCTCTGGGCATCATTTTCAGCGAGAAATATTCTTTTGCTGGGACAAAAGAGGATATTAAGAAGGGGCTCCAGGTATACGAACAGCTCCGGAAACCAAGAGCAACGAGGGTCCAGGAAGCTAGTGCACGAGCTAGGGAGAACATCACAGAGCGAATTGGCTTTTCCAGCAATACTTCGAATCCGCTATATAAGGTGGCAGATGAATCAAAGAAGCTGACAATTGAGGAGATGAATGAGTATAATATGCACGCGGCTGTGGAGAAGCTGGTTGCTTCGTCTGATGGTGTACTATAGAGAGCTAGTTTATGATTATGAGCTTATTATCCTGACATTGACGTGACGTGAATGTCCTGTTTGTGAAGTCCAGTAGCCTCCCTGAAAAATTACTGGCTCCCCGCTACCTGTCATATAGTTACAGTATGGCGGACCGCCGTTATCAAAAAGTCACCCCTGAATTCCGATGTTCATCCGAATACCGATTAGCCCGGATCTAAATCCGCAACAACGACAAGAAGTAACATCCCCCATACAAACCCACAACAACATGCTTCAGATATAGCAACCCAAATCAGGCTTAGAAATAAATGTCATCTGAACGGCCAGCCAAGCGGGTTAGACAAGCTTGTGAGCCATGTCGGTACGTACGGCATCCGTGTGACTCCGTGGCACATCCGGGCTATCGGCGCGAAGCACAACAACACTAATCGCGACATACAGACGCAAGAAATCAAGATGTCCGGGTGAGAAGCCTGTATGCTCCCATTGTACCCGGCTGCATCAAAATTGCTTTTATGCGGATGAACGCCATGATATTGAGAGGAGCGTCACTCCTACGCCTCAAGTCCACGACCGTAGTCGGGTCCGGCCCGGCAGCAGCTCCGCGGCGCCCATAGCCGATGCGAGAGTAGTATGTATACCTGTATATCACGAATGCATCGGTGCCTTTCAAGCTCACTCATATGTTAGGAAGACAGATTGAAGTTCTTAGAATCACAATTATCAGAGGTGATCGCCAATCAAGCATCGCTAAGCCGGAGTGCTTCTCATCAAGTACCAGAGTCTCCCAGAACAGTACATCATGCCCAGGAAAGTCCACAACGACGTGGCGAAGCTGCGATGCCTCCCTGGGAAGCAATCCTTAGGGCCGCTGAGATATATCTTCAGTATTGTGACTGCCAGCCTCTTCCATTGTTCCACAGATTGAAGTTTCGGTCAACTCTGAAAGAACGCCAGCCGGAGGTCATCTATTCGATTCTTGCTCTAACTTTGCGTTTCACTGATACTTCTGGGCCTCATGAGAGCCTGTCAAAGTTCATTAATGGATATGTGGAAGCTGCGAGGACAATTGTATCCAAGAAGGTGTTTGCAGGAGCGGTGGAGTTGTCAACGATTCAGTCACTGTGCCTTTTGACTCTTGTTGATTTCACAGGTAAGTTGTACAATCTAACCATTCCCTGCTGACAAGCACCAGATGGCAACACTAGACGAGCAAGCATCCACAGCAGCCAAGCTATGAGCCTAGCTCATAATGCTGGCCTAACCTCAGAATCTCACCTGATTCTTCCCGATCAGGAAAAGGAAGAACGCAGACGTTGCTTCTGGAGTCTATTCCTTCTCAAACGCTTACATGGAGCAGATTTTATGATCCTCGACTTCTCTGCGGAGGATAATTTCCCTTGGTACCCTGAGACCACAGACCAACCTCCCTCCTCTAGTCAACAGTCAACCCCGGCTCAAATAGATATGGAAGGTCAAGGGCCTGACAAAGGGATCGTGGCGTATGCAATCCAGTTGAGCGAGGTATGGTTCAAGATCACCAGATATGCTCGTAGACGTGGGAAACCTAGTTGTCTTCCACCATGGTCCTCGCAATCAGAATACGCCACTATTCTAGCTCACCAGATGGATTTTGAAACACGAATGCCTTACGTACATCGGTTCGAACCAGCCAAGTTCTCCCAGCGATCTGTGGAGAATCTAAATTCAAATCGAGATTACTGGGGGCCTTGGCTCTTCATCCAATTCCTGTACCACACTAACCTTTGTCTCCTCAATCATCCATTGCTGATATCACTGCGGCTTCGGGACTTCAAATGCGTTATCCCAGAGATCTTCCTGCAGCAACAATCAGATCTCATCTCCTCTCACGCATCCTGGATCCTCAATTTTATTGATATGTTAGAAGCGAAACCATTCAAAGTGACCGATCCGTTCTTAGGCCACTGTGTCGCGATTATAGCTACGATATATCTACAAGAAAGCTTCGTCGATGATCCTGGGACAAGAAGGGAGAAGCAGGACAGCTTTGACAAGTGCTTGAAGTTTATCCGTGAATTTGGAGGGCAATGGCCACACATGGGACGGATTGTAGGTGCTTACGTTTAAATAAGGTGGCCTAGCTGATGATTGTAGGCAAACAAACTTCAGAGATTGGCAGAAACTGTCTCATCAACTTACGTCGCTAGCGAGGAACCTACTCGTCAAAATAGAAAGCTGCTGATCGACCTCGGTCAGTTCTTTGAAGTCCTCGAGTATTCATGCTCTAGTGAGGTAGCAGGCTCAGCCCGACAACTGTTCGGACCATCACTACACTCAAGCTTCGGTAGATCACGGATAGAGATAGCGCAGACCTCGATTCTTCCCCAGCCCACCCGAGTAGAGAGACAGGAATTCGGAAACTTGACACCAAACATGACTCACATCATTGACCCGCTAGACAACTCAGACCTCATGTCTGGCATGCCCGTATCTGCAGCTACAGGTCCTCTGATCTACTCGGATGACGAGCTAGCCGTCCTGGCAAAAAGTTTCTTTCACCAAACTAATGATTTTGATGGAAATGGTAATTGGTGGAACTCGATGAATATGGATGCGACTTGAATCAACAGACCTAGGTCCGTACCGGTATCAAAGCGGCAATACCATACTCGGCCTAGGTTACTGAATGCTCATTTGAGTGCTTAGTGCTCCAGTCCTTGGATGAGTGCGCACAGGAAAGGATGTGAATTGAAGTTTCCACTTATGAATGAATAGTCTCAAACCTGGCGACTGATCAGATATCTAACAACAAGTCGCAAGTCAAGGGGCAGCTACACAACAAGAGTTTTCTGGCTGTAAAGAGTATAACAAGCTGATTCATTGATTCTGTGGACAAGACGCTCAGTAATCGATAATCAGTAATCATTAATTACTCACTTGTCATGGTGAGTTAATCGAGTCGATTGGTTTGTCGGCTTCTTGTCCGGGGCAGGCGTCTCGGGTACCACAAATCGAATCTGATTGGCCGATTGAGATCTCAACCCACCTTTGCTGATCTCCCATCAATCAGACAACGTTGTCATCACTCAATCAATCACTCAATCAAACACTCTAAGCTTCAGCTTCCTCCAATTATCACTCCTGAAAGTTCCACTAGGCATTCCTTATCCGACTAGGAATCACTATGCCTCCTAAAGAAGAATACCTCAAGCCGTGGAGACTCCCGACCCCAACCCCATACGTCTTCACCAATGTCAACATCATCGATGTAGCCACAGGCTCAATTCTGCCCAAACAAACATTAAAAATATCTCACAGCCTCATAACCTCCATAACAGCAACAGAAACTGAGTACATCTCCGTTCCCTCCCCCAACGAAACCGTCATCGACCTCAGTGGTAAATACATCTGTCCGGGCCTCATAGACGCACACGTGCATCTGGCCGCGGTCCCAGGAGAAAAATATCTCGGCTCCCTCTTCAACCTCGAGAGCACCATCTCATTATTACGGCAACCGTATCTCGTCAAACAGATCCTGTCTCGCGGCTTCACGAGCGTACGGGACTGCGGCGGCGCGACGCTCGCGCTGAAGGAAGCCATTGAAGATGGTGTAATCCACGGCCCACGATTATTCATCGCCGGGCAAGCCCTTTCGCAAACCGGTGGTCATGGTGATCCTAGAGGTCCTCATAATCACTACGAGTGCTGTAGTGGTGGCACCATGAGATTGGCACGTTTATGTGACGGCGTACCGGAAAGTGTGAAAGCAGCCAGAGAAGAACTGAGAACAGGCGCCGATTTCATCAAAATCATGGCTGGCGGTGGCGTCGCGAGCCCAACGGACAGACTGGAAAATGTCCAGTTCACGGGTGCCGAAGTGCGCGCCATCACTGAAGTCGCCAGGAATGCCAATACATATGTCACAGCGCATGCCTACACGCCCCGAGCAATCCGCCACGCAGT
The DNA here is from genome assembly GCA_003988805.1 of Ploettnerulaceae sp. D365. Taxonomy (NCBI): domain Eukaryota; kingdom Fungi; phylum Ascomycota; class Leotiomycetes; order Helotiales; family Ploettnerulaceae; species Ploettnerulaceae sp. D365. The sequence continues at coordinate 60,062 of QYAL01000097.1, read as the reverse complement.
CGACAATGGAGTGAGCGGCATTGAACATGGGAACTTCATTGATGAGGCGACCGCGCGGTATATGGCTGAGCGAGATGTGTATCTGACACCAACGCTGGTCACATATCAGGAGCTGGCGAGCCCAGCCTATCCTGGTTTCCTCCCGGACGAATCTCGTGCTAAAAACGAACTGGTCCTCAACGCTGGCCTCCGGTCACTCGAAATCGCAAAGAAGGCTGGTGTCACGTTATTATTTGGGACGGATCTACTCGGACCATTGACCAGGGCGCAGACGAAGGAATTCACGCTCAGAGGGCAAGTGTTGAGCCCGGAAGAGATTTTGAGGAGTGCAACTATCAACCCGGCAAGATGTTTTGGGAAAAGCGATATTCTGGGTCAGGTGAAGGAGGGGTTCATTGCTGATTTGCTGGTGTTGAATGAGAACCCATTAGAGGATATCTCGGTTCTGGATAAAGCAGAAAAGCATCTATTGGCTGTTATCAAGGATGGGCGGGTGTTTTGCAGCCGCTGGTCCAAGTTGCCGCAGGATGTGGTGGATGAAGATAGAGTTATTGAGTAGAGCGGCCCTGGGCGGGTCTCGGGTGGTCACCCATCGAAGCTCGTTACCTTCTAGCTTTCGTCTGACTTCCCCTGACCGAATGACCATGACTTCAAATGTGGACATATTTCATGTCAGAAGTCTTAGTAACCTTAGCCAAGGCCCTGTGGATTGGAAATCATATTTCTTCTCACAGGTATGAAATAATAAATAATAGTCGGTCCACCGCTGTAATTCTGCGGGCTCTCGACCATTACTCCTAGAGGCCATAGTAGATGACGAAGCCAAGATTGTTCATCTTCACCAAGTAGAGAAACAATTAGAGAACCCCCACTTGAAAATTTCGCTTTTCTTGAAATAAATAGGCAGTATATATTGTGATGGACATAGGTAAGAAGGCGGAATAATGCTTCTCGAATCTCGCTTAGCGATTCGTTGCCCAGCATTACAAATAATAGTAGGTCGAGGTCCTACTTTCCTCACGCATTCGCTAATGCGGCTTGAAAGTAGAAGTCCCGGACCTACTATTACTCGTGTTTCTTTCTCACTCTTTCTCCTCCTGCAGCCAAAAAACTTTCCGCTCAAGAGTCAAGATCAATATCAATAAGTCCGCTATCTATCTCTGGCAAACTAGGCTTCTACTTCGATATAAGAAGGAAGACTCTTGAATGGAGCACCCCGTTGGGAAGCAGAACGTCGGATCACTTAACTTGAGACTTCAATTTTCCTCTGTGGGTTTGAATTGTAGAGAGTTGTATGTGTCGCTGAAAATACCCCCCTCGCAGCTAGGATTCTATTCTTCAGTATGGTAACTTTCATGGGTAATAGGTATACTTTAAACCTGTGATATGTCACAAAAATAACAGAGGATCAAGCCAGGGACCAGTATAGGCTGGCGTGTATCTTACGATAAGGGGATCGGTACGTCAACAAAAATGTAAGTATCAGAAGTATTGCGTCTGATACTTCAATGCCTTCCCGTTCATCATCATCATCATCATCATCATCATCATCATCATCATCATTATCATCATGTTTATGAAATTAATATAATATAATTCTACTTAAGCTCCAACATCTACTTACCGAAACCACTTCCCGAACACCTTCTCATCCTTGCAAGTATATACTTACACATGAACATACATCATACACCACACACCATACATAAACATTATAAATACCACTTCCACTTCCACTCCTCCGCTCCGTCCCTCCCCTCTAACTCATCCCTTCCCTTCCCCTCCTCAACCCCATATCTTTCCTTTTCCTTTTCCATTACCTTTTTCCCTTCCCCTGCACCTTTTTCTACATCTACGTGTATCTATTTATATATAAACATCAGAAAAGTAAATACCCGTACCTACCTACCTCCCTCCCTCGGGAGATATCTTTTCCATGCCACAAGACACTAGTGGCTTTTTATAGTTTTCGGGGATGGCAGCGGGTGGCGAAAACGGGTTTTTTTGCCGTTTTGGCTTGGGAGAGAGGATGGAAGGGAAGGGAAGGGAAGAGGAAGGGGAAGGGCATGTGATGATTGGTGATTATTGGTGATTGGAGATTTGTTATTGGTTGGGCTAGGTTGGGCTGGGTTATGGATGTGAGGGTGAGGGTGAGGGGAAGGCGAAGGCGAAGGCGAAGGCGAAGGTTGTTGAAGTAAGAAAGGTAAGATGGCGTGGTGCGGGGTATAAGTGGGGAATTGGAGAAGTTTACTTTTTTACCATACTTTGTAGATATAATTTGATGACGAAATGATATGATATGAAATGATATCATATGAGTGTCGTGTCTATGTATATGTTTACATAGTAAATGAGATTTTTTCTCTTCATTCTTTTCCTCTTAAACAAAAGAGATGGAAAAGTCCATGTTTTGCGCAAGCCAAGAAAAGATATGGGGATGGGGGAATGGGGATGGTAAATCCTCGGCTGATCTTCTTCTCCCTTCCCCGTCAAACCCCGCATACTTTGTATGTATGTTTATATGGTCCGGTATACAAAGTTACACATCAGACCATACCATATCGTACCATAAAATATCCTATAAACAAGCAAGAAACGTAAGAAACAGGGATAGAAAGGAAAGTAAGCGAGGAATAAAAGAAGAGTCAGAGAGAGTGCTGCAGTATATTCCAGGATCAGTGTGGAGGGAAACCTGCTTCCGAACCAGAAGCCGAACTTGAAACCTTTATGTAGGTAGGTATGTACAGCAGCGCGGAGCTATCCCTTGCTTCCATCTATCCGTCCATCCATCCCAGTAACCCCGGGTATCGGTTACATAGATATCATACAATTCGATTCATAAATTCGACAACATCCCCATCCCTCTCCCGCCATTTCTTCTTGGTCTTCCTCTTCATCTCCTTCGTTCCTCCTTCTCGCTTCCCTCCTATCCAACCCCTCCCTCCCTACCAACAGAAGCAGAGAAAAGGAATATCAACCTTCCAATCCGAAGAAGCATACACAATGACGCTTCGCAACACGACCGAGAGGGAGAGGAGCAGCACCGACGAGAAGCTGGGCGAGGAAGGACCGGATGATGTGCAGATTGAGCGCAATGATCAACTGAATTCCATGAATGATTTGCCACCGGATCCCGATGCGCATATGAGTATTGAGGAGAAGGCCGCTGTGGTGAGTTTGTTGCCTTTGTTTTCTTTCCGCTCCTCTCTCCTCCTCCTTTAAAGATGCAGGGGCGTCATATAGTGGGTGATGCGGCTTGGACTTGGCATCAGCGCGGGGTTAAAATGGAGAATTGATGGCTGACGTTGTGGCTTTTTTTCCCGATACTTAGGATCGCAAATTGCTTTGGAAGCTTGATATGACGCTTATTCCTTGGGTGAGTACATGCTGCCTTGCTCTTTGTTTTCCTCCTTTTTTGACCCAATGAGAATATGCCCTCGATGACTGGCGAGGAGGTGATAGAATTGGAGAGGAGAGGAGAGAGGAGTGATATTGGGTTTCTGTTGCAGCTCACAAGATCAAACTCTGATACCAAGAGTGACCTCTGGGCTCAACTGATTCCAGACTTGGCTAGAGGAGGTGCAATCAAGATATTGCAATACTGACATTCTCTCCCCTATAGTTGTGTCTCCTTTATCTCCTCGCCTTCCTCGACCGAACCAACATTGGAAATGCCAAGATTGATGGATTGCAAGCCAGTCTTGGTCCTCCGGGACATCCAATGACTACCGGAAGATATAATGCCTCGCTGTCCATCTTCTTCGTTTCTTACTCCGTCTTTGAGTAAGTCTCTGCACGTTCACTATGTCGAAGTTAGGATGGTAGACAGATTTGACTGACTCTTCCTAGGCCTCTAACCAACATCTTACTTAAGCGTCTTCGGCCATCGATCTTCATCCCGATTATCATGGTCATCTGGGGACTTTGCATGACTTTCATGGGATTCGTGGAGAATTGGTCTGGCTTGATGGCTGCCCGATGGTTTCTTGGTCTAGCCGAGGCTGGCCTATTTCCTGGCATCAACTACTATCTATCCTGCTGGTAAGCTTCTTTCCCAAATACTCCTAACTCCAAGTGCAACTAGGAATAATGCTAATCGTTCTACAGGTATAGACGCAGTGAGTTCGGTATCCGCGCTGCCATCTTCTTTTCCGCGGCGGCCGTGTCCGGCTCCTTCGGTGGTCTCCTCGCAGCCGCAATCGTCAAAATGGACGGCCTCGGCGGTCGCCCGGGATGGGCCTGGATCTTCATCCTGGAAGGAATCGTCACAGTCGTCTTTGGCTTCCTCTCCTTCTGGTGTGTGCATGACTTCCCGGACGAAGCGACCTTCCTTTCAGAGCAGGACCGTGCCCGCGTTATCCGACGCTTGAAAGTCGACAAGCAGAGCTCTGCCGAGCACGAATCGTTCAAGATGAAATACGTGTACATGGCCTTGAAGGATTACAAGATGTGGCTCGGCATGGTGATCTACATGGGATGTGACATGCCACTTTATGCCTTCAGCTTGTTCTTGCCATCCATCATCAAGCAGATGGGATACAGCAGTACCACGGCCCAACTTCTTAGTGTTCCGCCGTATGCTCTTGCAGCCTGTCTCACAGTATTGATTGGATTTATTGCGGACCGTACGCATCAACGCGGACTCTGCAATATCTCTGTCGCTTTCATTGGTATCGCCGGTTTCGCCATGCTGCTTGGCTCCGACGAACCTCGTATCAAATACGCTGGCACTTTCCTCGGAGCACTAGGAATCTATCCGTGCATTTCGAATACCATCACCTGGGTCTCAAACAATATCGAAGGCGTCTACAAGCGCGGCATCGTCCTCGGTTTCGTCATTGGATGGGGCAACTTGAACGGTGTCGTCTCGTCGAACATTTACCAGAAGTCGCCCTACACATCCGGGCACTCAACTGTGCTAGCGTATATGGTCGTCTGTCTACTCGGGGGTAGCATCTTGCTGCGCTTCTTGTTGGCGAGGGAGAATAAGCTGCGTGCGGCTGGACAGCGCGATCATTGGGTTGAGGGGATGACTGAACGGGAGGCTGAGAAGTTGGGGGATATGAGACCGGACTTTGTGTATACTTTGTAGGATACTAGAAGTGAGTAAGTAGCGTTCTGGATGTAACATGGAGAGAGCTTCCTTGGGTACAGGATAGGTATTCTCATTGACTTTGTGGCCACTGGGAGTATACCTAGAAATAGAATGTACAGCTGTGAGTCAATTAAGAGATTAATCGGATTTCTTGCATCTTTCACTAGCTCTAATTTTGTAGGAATTTGTTCCTGTAGAGTCCTTCACATAAGTATATCCAAAGTCTGAGGTAGAAGAAGGGGTGAAAGGGGTCATTATCTAGGTACCACGTAAGCGTGTATGGGGTGTGCTTCGATCAAATATTTACCCCGCCACTCCATGCGCACCTAGCATCTGCTCAGAACATCGACCTCGAAATTTATCTGTATACCCAACTCAACTTATCATCAGGCTGACAAACACTATTTGGCTCCACAACGATTCCCGCCGGCTAGCTATCCCAGAGGATTATTTCTCCTCATGACTCTCATCTCAGTACCAAACTTTTAATGAGAGTCTAAACGCGCACCAATATATTCATATTGCGTGCTTAAAATCCTGGCTCCGGCAGCTTTCATCACCTCAAGGAGATACCTTAGCAGCATGGCGAAAAGAGTCTGCATAATCGGTAGCCAACCCCCTCTCATCCCCCAACGATATCGTCTACAATACAATCAGAAATCACTCATTTACACCCTCTAGGCGCCGGCCCCTCCGGCCTCGTCGCCGCCAAAACTCTGACCCACAACAACCTCACATCTCCGTCCCCATTTCACGTGACCATATTCGAAGCCAGTACGCGCATCGGCGGGCTCTGGCCCCTTTCCACGCGAGATGAAGGGCTCGTGAACCCGGACATGTGCACGAATCAGAGCCGTCACACGGTGTGCTTCAGTGATTTGGCGTGGGAAAAAGGCGCGCCGCAGTTCCCCAAGGCGTGGATGGTGGGACGGTACTTGGAGCGGTATGTGAGCGTCTATGGGCGTGATTGGGATTTGAGGTTGGGTACTAGAGTTGTGAGGAGTGAGATGTTGCATCAGGGGCGGTGGAGGGTGGTTGTCAAGGGGAGGGGATTAGAGAGGGAAGAAGAGGAAATGGAGTTTGATTATTTGCTTGTAGCTAGTGGGTTTTTCGGGAGACCGAAACTGCCTTCGGGGCTCGAGAAAGCTACAGTCCCTGTACTCCATAGCTCTAAGGTACGGGGCCTCGGGTCTTTGTTGACGGACGGCGGAACGAAGCCTGTGGCGGAAGGAAGAAAAATTGTTGTTGTGGGTGGACAGATGTCTGGTGTTGAGACGGCGGCTGCGATTGCCATGCAGATTTCCTCCGCAGCGAATACACCCGGGGAAAAGGAGATTGAAGATGCGGAGAGTTATGTGGTGACGCATTTGGTGCAGAAGCCGGTTTGGGTCATGCCGCTGTTCTTTCCGGGGGATCCTGTTGTTGAGTTGAATGGCGAGAAGGTGGGTTTCCTCGTCGTATCTAGGAATTACAATATTGATATTAAATCAGCAGAAAAATTGCTCTCCCAAGTTCTTGCCATTAGATCTTGTTGCATATAATGTCGGATGGCGACCTGAGGGGCCTGTGCTGAACACATCCGGACACATCACGCCTGATGCAGCGGGTATTACGCATGGCTTCATGAAGACATACACGGGGAGTGATCAGAGCGAATACGGATCTCAGTTAAGAATCGCTGAGGATCTGAGCTCCGAACCTCCTTTGCTGGCTTGCAGTGATCAATACCTGGAGTTTGTCCGACACAAGAAAATAGATATCATGACAGGACGAATGATGGAAGCATCAAGTGATAACATTACTATTCACAATAATGCTGGAAATGCCAGTACCATCAGAGATGTTGCAGCCATCGTTTGTGCTACCGGTTTCGATGCTGCTCCGTCCCTAGATTTCCTCCCTGCAGATGTCCTGAAGACATTAGATCTCGATGCTACAGATGATGGATTCCTACTTGCACTAAACGTACACACTAGCATCAGCAAGAAAATACCATCTCTAGGCTTCGTAGGGTTCTATAGAAGTCCTTATTGGGGAGTGATGGAGATGCAAGCACGGTTTCTCGCGAAACTCTGGGGCGGGGATATGAAAGCGAAGCAAGTGTTGGATCACGATACTACGATGGATATAATGATGAAACTAAGGAGAGACCCAAGAAGAGCACAGTTTCCTATGGGAGATTATGCATATCTGATGGAATCCTTTGCAGACATCTTAGGTAACTTCCCCCTTTTTTCTCACACCGAATATTCCTACTTCTCATGCTCAGAAAAAAAAAACAGACATCAGCCGCTACGAACCCACCTCCCCAACAGCCCGAAGCGGAATCATCACTCCATACCGCTACAGCTTCCCCAACCCATCTCCCATTCAGCGGAAGGAGATCGAACTCGCTCTAACGGAGCACTATGAGAAATTTGTAGCTTCAACAGAAAGGGCAAAATTCGTACCCCGTGGCGTATTCCGCGGTTTGCAAGGGATATGGACTCTCTCCCGCACGATAACATCTCGCATCGCCACTTTTCCCTCTGGGAAATTGATTGGTACTGCATCCCTCCTGCCCAGAACCCCTACAGACCACCCCTCCTCCACTTCAGAGACAGACCAAAAAGCAGATCTAGAGTACCTTTACTTTGAGGAAGGAGAATTCAAGACTGACTTCGGCGCCACGATGAACGCAAAGAGGAGCTATGTGTATCGGTATTTTGAAGAGAAGGATTGTATTGATCTATGGTTTGCCAAGCAGGATTACCTGAGTGCGGATTACTTTTTCCATCGTGTCCAATTTATCTTGCCCGCGGAGGAGGAGAAGAGCCCCGAGAAGCCGTGGAGGGCGGTATCCAGTCATCTATGTAAGTCTCATTCTTCCTCGATTCCAAGCTCAGCAAATTCTGCAGTGCAAAGCCAAACTCGAAGTAAAGATGCATTTTGCGCAGAGCGTTCTTATTATTCAGGGGATAAGTGAATTATGACTAATAGTAGACAGGTATCGAAGATATGTACGACGTGCAGTACGAGTTTAGTTTTAGTGGCGCGACGCTTCAGACTTGGAGCTCGGAATATACCGTCAAAGGACCGCAGAAGGACTATACGATTCGGAACGTATATACACGCCCTCTGGCTATCTTAAGCTAGTCATAAACTCAGATCTTCTGTAGAGGATCATTTGATGAAATGTAACAGCGCATTGAACTAGAATATGTCAAAACATTTTGAACTTCGGATGTTCTAGCTTTTGTTAGTCTCTGCACTCCATCTGTAAGTGTTGGCTAGAGTTGATGATCCAGAGCGCTACATATTGTTGACTCTAAGCTCGGTCGGATAGCTTTATAAATCCCACTCCATGAGGACGAGGGCCACGGCAAGATTTTGTAGGGTCCAATGGTGGCACAGGAGCTTCATTTCAATCCTCCTCTGAAACTGATCATAGATCAAGTTGACGTCAACAGTTTCCCCTGTGAATCAGTCCTCAGGTCTCTGAGTGAGTGGCTCAATAACTAATCCCCTTCTCTATTTACGACCTTCAGACCACTCCTTTGGTCACGCGCCTGCAACCATAGAAGGTTTTGGTGAATCTCTTGGTTCTGTCCGTGAGTCAATTACTCAAGTATCCCACGCCCTCTATAAACAGGGCCCCCCTCTTAACTTTCTATTCCTTCATCCTCAAATCTGCAACTTCTTATGCAGGACAACCATACAACCATACGAGAGATCTTCAACACAATATACGTACTCAATATCGAACAAGTACCTACTACCTGGCATCCAGTACACCAACACCGACCAGCGACAATATCTGGGAAACAGCTACAGAGTACTACAGAGTAGAGTTACTTACAGTAAGGAACTACTCTTCCCACAAGCTGTTCAACGGCCTTGGAGAAGCTCGCTGGGGTCAAGCATTCACTGATATCAGCACTTGGTAGAACACATTGGACGAGTTCAGTCATCGACCTATCCTATCGATTAAATCACACACTTAAGAGTTCTGACTTTGGCTACGAAAACCAGCACAGTTTGTTAGTCAAACAAATACATAGCGACGACCACATGCGTAGTGGTGGGCGCTTTATATTGATATCGATACACTTATAATCAACTACAAGTTTAGCCTACTACTATCTCTTTGTAAGAGCTAGACAGAACCGACTTCAACAGCCATCGTTCGCAGAAGATAGATCTTGGAGACACGCCAGCCGTAATCGATCGGTTCGGTCCCCTAAATCCTCCTCCTACCCCATCTACAAATATCCTTCAAACAGCAATGCGCCCTCACCCTCTCATAACATCCTTCCTGCTCACCCTACTGTTCCTAGCAGGGAGTTGTATCTCACTCCCGTACCCGCCCTCTACCGCTCAAACGACCCCCCAGTCCTCACAATCTATCATTCATACCTCCCCATCGAGTCAAAAAATATGTGGTGCTCCACTCATATGGGTCTATCCATGCAGTTGGACATCTGATCCTAGTATCTCAACGTTGGAGAAAGTCGGGCCTGTCATTTTTGTCAAATATATCATTAGTATCCCTGCTAATTTGCTTGATTCAATATTCTCACCATTCACGACGTCGAAATGGAGCCAGAAAGATGAAAATATGGAAGAGCATGATCATCGCTACAAAAGATCTGAGACGAAGAGTGGCGATAGCCACGGCATCCACAGCTCCTCATCCTCCTCTCTCCAACCTCCACGACTCTTTATTCTTCCAACTCTCGCATTTCACGCACTGAGTAAGATCCCCAAAGCGGCAGCAGCAGTCATCTCTTCCAGCGCTACGCGCAAGACTACACACGAACGACGCGAGAATGCCAATGTATGTTACGACCCGAGGAATAAACCTGTTGGGAGCGGGCTGCAGTGGTGCCAGGTGTCTTGCCAGTATGTGAAGACGGGTAGCTGTCCGACGACGCCCGCGGAGATCATTACAGATATTGGTTGGTGTATGTTCCCATGGCGGGGATGTAAAGATACGAAGAGGAGAGGTGTCATCAAGGAGGAAGGTAGACAGGGTGAAAGTGTCGTGCGTGGGTTGGCACATAGAGATGTTGGACTAGCTACTGCTCTGGAACCTTCGGCTGTGGCCATTCCCGTTGATATGGGAGGTGAGGCACAAGGTATTAGTGGGCCACTAGTTGGAACGAAAGCGAATAGTTGTGTCGAGCCTCATGAACGCCCGTCCGGAATGGATTGGGAATGGTGCGGGCCAAGTTGCGAGTTTGTGCAAAAGGGGAAATGCAATTCCCACGAGCTGAAGACATTGAGTGCACATCGACCTCGAATGAATATTCGCTCTTCTTCTGATGAGGGCGAGTTACATAATGAATATTTGGTTGAGAACGCCTTTCAGGAGAAGACTGCTGGGCCACCGATCGATAATCCATCTGTTGGTGCTCGCGATATATGGTGTAGCAATCTCCAACAGTGGGCTACATATTGCGGCCCAATTCAAAATCTACCGCACAGTGCCTCTGCTTCTTTAAGAGCTCCCCAGATCTTCGCCATTCCCGTATTGACAGTCAAGGTGCTCACATCACTGCCCAAGACCATCGCTTCAGCTGTGCCTCTCCGACGATCCTCCCGAGAGTGGAAATTGGCCTTGCAACACCGTCAAAACCTTGACTTGGGAGGACACTCCAAGCCACAGATTTGGTCCTGGTGTGGTGTCGTTCCTTTTGTTCTTTATCCATGTCGTGTTGTAGTTCCAGAGCACGCCATTTCATGTCCCTCGACAGATCTCAGCAGAACAGGCTGCATTGAAAAGTCGGTGGAGGAACTCAAGGCTTCAGTGCCAGGCGTTTCGTGCTTGCCAGGATTACTTCTCGAGACTATGAAGAAAAGTCTTGAACTCATCACTCTCACATCCTTCCCTTCGTCATTTTTGAATCATCAGCTTCCATCAGCGTCTGATGCTCTTACACAAGACGAGTTTGAGCCCCGAATTACACCAGCTTCCAAGTTTGGCAATCTTGAAGCACATGCAACTTCACTCGAGGACGCAGTGTCGAATGTTACCACATATGTATCTATGAGCTTGCAATGGTCCTACTGTTTGAAGGCTGGCATCGTCTACCCTTGTGCTGACTACATCCCCAACATCTACGTGCAGTGCACTGATGGCATCACTCGCAAGAAAAGTACTTGCCCCGATGATCACAGAACGGAAATATCTCACTTTCAACCTGCCGCTATCTTTCCTCCCCCATTTTCTATTACTCATACTTTAGGGTGGGTAAAGGCACTCATCGGCGCTGCATTACCAAAGACGGAGATTAAGCGAGACGACAGCAAAAAGAGAGATATACACTGCAAAGCGGGTGGATACAACGACTGCGATCCCCCTCACCACAAAGGTAGTAGCGCAGCCGCATCCCTCCAGGCCCCAAAAATATTCACATTCCCAATCCTACTTTTCAAAATCATCACATCTATCCCTCAAGCACTGGCAGCATCCGAACCTACCAAATCCATCATCATCATTGAAAGTCAAGATACGTCGTCCTCAAGTATCTCATCCCACGATATACAGCAAGATACTACACAGAATAATAAAGACTACATCCGCTCAGAGTCACTCTACAACGACGACACATGCCCTGCAGATAACTCCTTCTCCAGCTCCAGCACACACACACTCACCATCCCACGGATCTTCAATCTCCCCTCCCTCCTCCTCTCTCTTCTAGCCCTGTCTCGTACATCTACACACCATAGTCTTCCAGCCCCGGAACCTATTACGCAGTCCATTGCCGATCCGAATTTTGATACACTGCAGCATGCGCTTGATGTGCTACGTAAAGATGCTACGAGCTGGGTTGTTCGGCGTCGCGGTGGTGGTGGTGGTAGGGAGACGGCTTGATAGTTGAGGCGTTCTGTGTTGGAAGTTGGGAGGGAGGGGAGGTTTAGTGCTGCTTGTACGGAACTTGGTGTGAACTTGCAAATGGGAAGAAGTAAGAGTGGGTCAGTGCTGGTTTCGCTGCTGCTCAGTCAAGGTCTCGAGGATTTATTGCGGGGGTCCAGTGGATGTGCTTCTTATTCTGTCCAGCCTGACATTAGAGTTGCGAGATGCGTGTCTTCCAACATGCCCCAGTCCGGTATGACGAGCTCGAAAGAGGAGATATTTTTTTCTTTCATACATGTCGATGATATACAAGCGTTGATATTTCATTGAGCTTGGTGGGGAGAAGGGTAGTATGTATCTTTTCCAGAACATAGTAAGCTAAATGAAGAATATACCTACTACAATCCATTGACTCCAAGATACATTTCATTGAAACCCAATGTGATGGGTAAGTCTTGAATATGCATTCTTTGAAATCTTGTTATAATGTTCCTTAGTTGATTGATCTCGCTCGCTATTCTTGGTTAATCTCAAGCGCTTGTTTTGCTCTCATGGTACGAAAAGGGGGGAAACGCTCCGATCGTCAGGGGGTAAGCGAATCACTCAGGGGTACAGTCGTAGCAAGCGAGAAGCTTATATACATAAATCCAAGCAAGAGTCTCGTAGAAATAGACTCAAGAACCACCTCCTCATGACAGAATAGTTCATTAACCTTGATGGATTTCTATTAAGTGCCTGTTTTCCCCCGTATTCCTTGTTCTGTTTGTTTCTCAAGTTTCTCTTCTGGCCTTTGCCCTGTTTCACACTTGAAGGACATAGATCAGGAATTCCCGATGCCAATTCGAGTTGTAATATGCTGGTGCTTGGCAAACGGGGCCTATTTTTCAATATTTATTGAAAAAAGACAGGAAAAAGCAATATATGTTCTGGAATTGAGAGTGGAATTGAAAATGGTGTTTTGTCCTTCCAATCAGATCACGGCCCCAAGTCTCCTCGCTCGCCACTCTTCTGCTGCTTTGCAAAGAACTCGCAACAAGTTATTTCGATAGTATAGGAAAGATAGTACTCGGCTGTGAACTCTACGGTAACGGTATAGGAACTTATTAGGAAAACGGGAGAGTCAGGGAGAATGCGTCGAAATGCAGAGCGTTTGTGATGGGATATTGAGAAAAAGCAATCTGTAATAAGATTGCTGGCCGTGAGTGGTACTAGTACTTTCCGTTGCTCTTCCGAATTGTAAATATCTAGACTGGAAGGTGACTGACTGACTTCTGCATCTGTATAAAGTCTCCCGAATCCCCAATTACGTGCCGTCGTCAATAGTAACACTGACTTCCTGGTGTTTCAAATATGGTACATATTGCTAGGTGAGCTGTTGGTCCCGGAGAGTGTCGCTTTTGCCGTCGAAAGGTCAGTACATACCATAATACAATACACAGTAGTGTTTGCCGGGTTACCAAGTGTAAGCTTGATGCCAGAGTATTTTTAACAGTAGTCTTGACTCTTGAATCTTGATATGTGATATTCCACACAGACCTTGAGGCCATGGTACGTGGCCGAGAGGACAGAAGCAGAGTCAAACAGATTCAACATCTAGGCGACAGCGTCTTCAAGCGATCGTTTTTTTTTCGTGATAGAAGGAGAACACTTGTTCATAGAGCGGTAATGTATTCTGGCAAATAGGTTGAAATTCAGCAAGCTAGGGGCCAGAGCGACAGTCAGGGTATAACGAAGCCGTAATAGACACATATATTGCTCGCATGATCGTACATGTTGAAGATATCCATATATTGGTGAGAGTATGAATGGGCTGAAGAAAGAAGAAACGAGGTGCATGATCTGATATCGAAGCTCCGATCCTTCCGAGACTCCTTGAGAAAAATCATCATTTTCAGGCTACTTTGTACTTTGTATGAAAATTCTTGAGAAGGCTACTTGAGGTTCATAACCAGGATATATACTGTTGGATATACTTGGTGAGTTGAGATAGAAACCAAATTCTATCTTAACATTATGATTGACGTCAAAGAGTCCGAAAGACATGGAGAAGGGCCGGGCGAGGCGGGCAAGGCATGTCGCTAAATCTCCAGGGCACATCAGCCCCTGACGCGCTTACCAAATCCACTGAACGCGTCAACCTCACCACCAGCGTCTCTTGACTAGCAGACCTACGTCTGTACGAATCACGAAATCAAATCAAATCAAGATGGGGAAGCCGACCCCAATCCCTAGTTCATCACAAAGCAAACAGACTGCTATCTCGAGCTTCTTCACGCGCAAAGCTCCCAGTACCTCCCAATCAACGTCAAAAATCCAAAGCTCGCCACCCGCAAGCTCGCCACCTGCACCCAACAACCTTTACAATGCAGAATCTGACGAGGATGATGAGCCTGTGGCATCACAGAGAAGAGTATCAGCTAAAAGGCCATTGGCAGATGTAGCCAACGGGAGCAACAACGGGTTCGAGCCATTAGCTAAGAGGAAGAAGGGCGACGACAAGGAGGAGGACACCAGCGAATTCTTTACTTTGCCAAATCCTGCAACGAAGACGAAACCCACTCCGGCTAGGCCAATCATCTCTCCTCGGACCGAAAAGTATATCTATACGGGCTCAAGCCAAGTAAAGAGTAGTCAGCAGCCAATTCTCGAGGAAGAGGAGGAAGTTGTGGACGAGGCCGATAAATCAAGGAAAGAAGAGCTACACAGACAATGGGTGAAGAAAATTGGCGGCTTGAAAATTGGGCGGCGGATCGAGGAGCCTACACCTACTGAAGCGGATGGAGAAGAAGACGGCGAGGAAGAGGAGGATATATCCCCTCCAAACACCAAGAAGAAGGGTGCTAAGACGGGAAAATTGACCCCTTTGGAAATACAAGTCTTGGATATCAAACGGAGACACATGGATACACTGCTGATCATTGAGGTTGGATACAAGTTCAAGTTTTTTGGCGAAGATGCCAGGACTGCTGCAAAAGTGCTGAGCATCGTGTGTATTCCTGGGAAATTTAGATACGATGAGCACCCTTCCGAGGCACACTATAACCGATTCGCATCTGCTAGCATTCCTGTTCATAGATTGCCGGTACATGCGAAGAGATTAGTAAGTGCTGGCCTCAAAGTGGGAGTTGTGAGACAAATTGAGACTGCGGCTTTGAAGAAGGCAGGAGATAACCGAAATGCGCCGTTCACTCGGAAGCTCACGAATGTGTACACGAAGGGGACATATGTCGATGATATTGATGGTCTTGATCAACAAGCAGAAGGTACTCCTCCGGCTACTGGGTACTTGCTGTGTATTACCGAGTCCAAAGCCAAAGGTTGGGGAACGGATGAGAAGGTCGAGGTTGGAATCCTGGCAGTTCAACCGGCAACTGGAGATATCATCTATGACACCTTTGAAGACGGGTTCATGCGAAGCGAACTAGAGACAAGACTGTTACATATTGCACCCTGCGAGTTTCTAATCGTGGGAGAACTCACAAAAGCTACGGATAAGCTAGTACAGCACCTGTCCGGGAGCAGCACCAATGTATTTGGAGACAGGATCCGAGTGGAGCGAGTTAAGAAGGAGAAGACAATGGCTGCCGAGTCTCATTCCCATGTCACTCAGTTCTACGCGGACAAGCTGAAAGCACAAGAAATGGAGAGCGAGAAGGAACGAGAACAGAGTCTCCTGGACAAGGTTCTTAAGCTCCCTGAGCAAGTAACCGTCTGTTTATCAGCCATGATCACCCACATGACTGAATATGGTCTCGAGCACGTCTTCGACTTGACCAAGTACTTCCAGTCCTTCAGTGCCCGCTCACACATGCTACTCAATGGCAACACCCTAACTAGCCTTGAAGTGTACCAAAACCAAACAGACTATACCGAGAAAGGAAGTTTATTCTGGACTCTAGATAAGACTCAAACCCGATTCGGTCGACGATTGCTGCGGAAATGGGTTGGCCGTCCCCTCCTAGACAAATCACAGCTGGAAGATCGTGTCGCGGCAGTAGAGGAGTTGAAAAACGGTCATCAGACACCCAAAGTTGACAAACTGCACGCCATCCTCCGAAACACAAAATCAGACCTCGAGCGTAGTCTGATCAGAATATACTATGGCAAATGCACACGTCCGGAACTGCTCACAGCCCTACAAACCCTGCAGCGGATATCAAATGAATACACTCACGTGCGGGCTTCCTCAGACTCACCCTTCACATCTCCTTTAATCAACACCGCGATCGCCAGCTTACCTTTCATCTCTCCCATCGTAATACCCTTCCTTGACCAGATAAGTGCAGAAGCGGCCCGCAACGATGACAAGTATGCCTTCTTCCACGAAGCCCACGAGTCTGAAGCCATTGCGGACCACAAACTCGGCATTGCCGCCGTCGAGCAGGAACTTGATGCCCACCGCGAAGTCGCCACCGACACATTACGGCAGCATAAAAAGATATCCTACAGCACAGTGGCAGGCATTGAATACCTCATCGAAGTGCCAAACCAGGATTTGAAGCGCGTACCTGCGAGCTGGACTAAGGTATCTGGGACGAAGAAGGCGAGTCGCTTTCATACCCCGGAGGTAGTGAGGATGCTACGGGAGAGAGATCAGCATAAAGAATCGCTGTCAGCAGCTTGTGATGTCGCATTTCGATCCTTACTGGCCGATATCTCAGCCCATTACGGCCCATTACGAGACGCCATCTCCTCTCTCTCAACGTTGGACTGTCTTCTCTCCTTAGCAACCGTAGCAAATTTCCCGGGGTATACAAAACCGTCATTCATCTCATCTCCACACACGCAGATTGAGATCCAAGGCGGACGCCACCCCATGGTCGAGCAACTCCTGCCATCAACATACATACCAAACAAAACATCCCTCTCAAATGCTCCCTCCCCTACCCAGGAACCTACCTCCACCCCCAACACCCGCGCCCTCCTCATCACCGGCCCCAACATGGGCGGCAAATCCAGCTACGTCCGTCAAGTAGCTCTCATCTGCCTCATGGCCCAGATCGGCTCCTTCGTCCCCGCAGACGCTGCCCGCCTCTCCCTCCTCGACGGCATCTACACCCGCATGGGCGCCTTCGACTCCATCTTCACCAACCAGAGCACCTTCATGGTGGAGCTCTCCGAGACGGCTGCCATCCTGAAGTCCGCCACGGCCCGCTCCCTCGTCATCCTCGATGAGCTGGGACGCGGCACTAGCACGCACGACGGCCACGCCATCGCTGCTGCGGTGCTCGATCACGTCGTGCGTACCACGCGCTGCCTCACCCTCTTCATCACGCACTACCAGTCGCTCTCGTCCGCTGCCCGCTCTTTCCCGCGTCAGGAGCTGAAAAATGTGCACATGAGGTTCGAGGCGGTGAAAAGCGGTGCCGTTGACGGAGGGGAGGAGATTACGTTTTTGTACGAAATAGGCGAAGGGGTCGCGCATCGTAGTTACGGATTAAACGTGGCACGGTTGGCACATATTCCTAAAGCAGTGCTCGACAAAGCGGCGGAGAAGTCACAAGAGTTGGAGATGGAGGTTAGGGGAAAGAAATTGGGGAGTGTGGCGAAGATGATTAGTAATGTATTGTTATATGGTGATGAGAGTGCTAGCTCTGGTGTGATACAGCAGCTCATAGCTCATATGGAGGAGCTTTGATGCAAATTTCAGTACTGTATAGTGAAGCGAAGTGAAACGGGACTGGGAAAAGCATTTAAGCGAGAATAGAGGTCAGGACCTCGGGAGCAAGCATAGACAATAAGTCATTATTTTTGTGCGGTGACGAAACTGCTGGCTTGGATATGGTTGAGCAGCTCGTGAATCTATAGAGAAGCTATGAGTGATTATAATACAGTGATGTGATGGGAATGGCTGGAAGCAAATGAATGAGAGCCAATGCAAGCTCATTATTCTTACAGCCTCCGACCTTCGAGGCTGAAGTCTGCCGATAATAAGTTAAGCAATAATAAGCATAGGAAGAAAAAAGCGCACGCAGTTTGCAACTGGTAAGCGGCCTTGTGTGGTTTCATGAAATCACCAAACTCTGAGAGTCCGAGGTTGCTCCCAAATACCAAACCACTAGGTATATCGAAATCGTATGTGTATTGAGACCAATATATCAAATACCAAAGCCGTTCATCTCACCATTGTTTGCCCCGTTGTTGTTGGGTTCCATGCCGTGGCTTTGTTGGTGTCCCAGGAATGCCATTGGGTTGGACTGCTTGTTGTAATCACTGAGGAAGTTCGATCCGAAAGAGTTTGGTGATCTATTATCATTGTAACTGTTGTAGACTTGGCTACTGAATCCAAAGGAGCCGAAGTTGTGACTGAAGAGAGGGTTGGTTGTCGCATCATAGAAAGCGTGGGTGGGATAGACTTGCGAGTCGGAGAGAGCTCGTCGATTGTGGTGGTATGAATGCATTTCAGGCTTGCCGTTCTCCTTACCCTGTGCTTGGTACGTAGTTGGCTTGGGGACGGGAGTAGGGGACGCAAGGGCATGGTTTGAGGTCATAGAATTGTTGTGATATGAAGGCAAGCCATGAGATGAGTGGAACTCGAATCTGTGTTCACATTCTGTTAGCAGGGTGTTACGTTCAGAGAGGTATTATGTATATAGCTCTTCCATACCGATGTTCTTCGAGCGGAGTCTCGGTTCGGCCAGGGCTACTCTCGGGGATGTCTTGGAAGATGTTGAAGCCCCTCTTCTTGCTCATATCGCCAACAGTCAAACGGAACTCCTCGTCTTCTTCCGCACTTGGCATGAAGCGTTGCTGGTTGAAAGCTGTCAGTGGGTTGAGAGATGGTGCAGGCTGCAGGAAAACATTTGAACGAGCTTGGGCAGGCGGCATCGATCTCTTTTGTGGGCTGTGGGCAGTAGCAACGGTCTTTCTGCCCCGAGAAGTACGGACCCGTGGTGCATTGACGCTGATATTAGAGAGAGTAGCAGCAGGCTTGCGTGCCTTGCGCTTCCTTGGAGTCGGAACTGATCGAACCTACAGCAAGTTAGTGAACTCGGTAGGATGCGAGCGAAGAAATATTTTTTTCAAGGTTTGGTCACTTACTGGGCTAGACTCGGCTGAAAGAGGTCCAAAGATATCTCTGGACGCTCTGAAATCGCCGTTGGCATGATAGCTCACCTCATCAGGCATGGTTTCACGCGAAGTCGCCATCATATCTTTAAGAACAGTATCATCCTTTCGTTGATTCCTCATTCTCTTCATCTCCGGTGTGGCAGAGTCAAAGAGAGCCATACCTGGCCAAAAGACTCCCTTGAGCTTGGCACTTTCGGATTGCTTTTCTTCTATCTTCTTCTTCCCCGTATATTCGGTATCACCAGAATCTGGCTTCCATGGGGTAGTAAGCCTAGCGGGATCATTAGCACGGCACATTACATCATACAAGACCGACATACTCGGGGTCAACTTTGCTATTTGCTGGAGTCTCTGGGCGAGTAAAGCCTGGGACTTGGCGCCGATTTGATGGAGTAGCATATATAGTTCGGAGTTCTAGCTCAACAGCAGATGCTGGTGTAAAGCCTGTATTATCCTCGAGTCCATCCCACTGGTGCATTCGGGGAACAGGTGCTCGATAGACAGGTGTATGTGTTAGGACTTCCTTGGCACGCTCAGGGGTGGCTTGCTTCTCCTCCTTTCCTCTTTTTTCCCTCTTGGTCTAAAAATGGTTAGGTACGAATAGGTAGAGATCCGCCGTGGACTTACGGAAGATTTGGAGGCAGTTGACGCGTTGGATGCTCTACTCTTTTTGCTCTTGACTTTTTGTGCCTTGGCAGCCATTCTGTCAGAAAGCATCGTGTCAAGGTTGTTTTGTTGATACCAAATCTCAAATTCTTCAAGCTTCTCCTTGCACAATCGGTCATTCTTAGATCGAATCCCAATGCTGAAGCGGTGAGCGAGGTGTGACTTGGATGAGATGTGGGTGAGGAGATGAGAGATATCGGAGAAGGCGGGTTGTTTAGGACAAAGACAGCACTTCAGCTCGATCTTGCTCTCGACTTTAGATTTCGGCATAATGAGCACTGCGTAGCATTGGGCAAATTAGACATATGTCAACGAGTTCAGACGGTGGAAGGCAAGATGAAGAGGCTCAGAGGTAAAGAAGAGGCATCAAGCACCCAATTGAGTGTTGGACAAGCAACTAAGTTGATCGAAGCCCATATGCAATGTGAGGAATACCGATGCAGTTATAAAGATTCCACTCACCTATAGGAAAGATATTGCTGTGAGGGCGATCAATATGGCTCTCCTGCAGCCAGGCTGCAGCTGGGTATCGGGGGGTCTTACACTGCCGTGTAAGGAGGAGAAACCACGGTTCGAGGAATGAGCATTCCGTTGCCAGCCAGAGATGACTGCTCAAGTGGAAAGGAAATCAAGACGAAGTGAACGCAGCAGGAGAGACGACTTGAAGAGAAGGTTAGTGGAAGAGAAGAAGGATGGAGGGAGGTAGAAGGATTCTGAAGGAAAGGAGGAAGGAAGGGGATTTTATAGGAAAGAGAGTAGGACTGGACAAACTGGACGACTTCGGCTCCTTCGTCTAGATCTATAGGTGAATGAGGAGTTGAGCTGCTTTTGTTACCTGATAGGGAAGGAACCAGAGTTGATGGGGTAATTGAGCTGGCGTGCGGCGTGCTCTCTCTGTTGGTAATGAAAACACCTTGTTCCAAAGTGACAAAGTAGGGTGATGAACTTGATGAACTGCTTGGGGAGATCAAAACAGATTAAACGAGATTCTCGTTTACCATCAACTCGTGTCAATGTCGCGACTTTGTCTTTGAATGCGAGGAAAGTAAATCCTGCCGAAGGTCATGAGGGTGAAGAAGGTATCGACCGAGCTCACGTGGGCTTGCCAATTTCGCGATGCTAGATTCACTCCCAAGGTTTAGACAAGATGGCATCCACCAACCTCAATTGCTTCATGTTCACTAGAGAGAACTTTAAGACTCAAACTGATCAGTCTGGTTCTTGAAATGTAAGGAGTATATATTAACAATTCAAGAAATATTCTACAGACATGATTGACGTGCGGATCAACTTTGATCCTCTTGCAGTGCTCTCCTTCCAGGCACTAGATTCCCTACTTGTTCTTTTCAGGTGATATTCTGCTTTACCTACCACTAGCATGAAGTGCTCGATAGCCATACATTACTCGGAAAGTTTTAGGATGTAGTTCTGTACTGACAATGCTACTCGCGTGGTCTCGATAAAATAATAGCGACACCTCATACATAATACATAGACACACACGAAAAACACTTGTTGATGAAGAGGAATTGAGATCATCTGATTATGTGGTTCATTTTATACACATACCCCAAGTCCATGAAGGATTACGTCACCACATAATGAATGGAAATATACCACAACACCCCAGCTACACTTCTGAAGAGTCAAGATTGAGGTGTATACACCCACCTGGAATCTTGTTTAAAACACTCGCTGGCTTACAAATCTACGATCCTAGCAACAGAGATTTGAGTAAATAGATCTTAAATGGTTTCAACACCGGATGATTCGTAACAAAGTACTAACTGGTCACCCAAGACACCCCATACAGGTAGCGCGCACGTGATATATGATGAACATTCCACAAAAGCAGAGAGAAGTATAGTGGCACGTCCTCTATCCCAAAAAGAACTCGAAAGTAACGTGATACACGACCAGTGATACGTGTATAACGCTGGGACTGAGAGCACTTGGAAGGAGACAAAAGCAAAAATAGGTAAGAAGAGACCGAGCAACTCGCGCGTGGATATGCAATGAACTGCAACTTGCAACAGAAATGATTTCATCCCAAATTTCATTACACCCTAGTTTCTGCAAGCACCACTTGACATGTCTGTCACGACTTCTTCTCAAGTCTTCCTTTGCAATTGTTCAATTCGAGGAGTCAGACCCCGAGAAAATAGTTCCAAGATACATAGCCATTGGTTAAACGAAGGAAAGTGCATGAAGATTGAAATCCCCAAGCTACAATAACAATAGGAATTTTTTAAGATTTTAAGAAGAGATAGCACGAATTGCATTAATTCGATTACTGCACAAGCAATTACATACATATGAAAAATCAGGGTTCCGCATTACATCAGGTGGGTTTTACCTTACTTTGAATTCAATATATATCAAAGCCTTTTGAGCATCCGAGTCAAGGATAGAGATTTGGACTCAGCTGCCCTCATTAGCTGTGAGCTTGCTATTCTCCTGCCTTGGATCCTGGAACCATATTTACGGTGCGAGGGTATTTGATGGCAGGAGGTTCTCCTACCACTCCTTATGCGGTATTTAGCGGGCAATAGAAAATATGAAACTCTGAATGGAAGAAATTGAAAGTTGGAGACCAGAGGGTCTTTGAGGTTTACATTTATACTCATTACTTATTCATGGTTCATCATCATTACCAGATGCAAGTTCTCGTTCAACGACCCTTCTCGGCATGCAGCTACATCATGTTAGTGCTAGGTGCGAGGGGAAAAGGGGGAGAGGTCGTACTAGACGGGGTCAACCTCTTCCAAGCCTTGGTATCCCAGGAGGCTGAGCCCTGCAATGCCAAATACTGTATGAAAGACATCAACGACATCCCCCGGTCTATCCGCAATACCGCCCATTTCCGGGTCCTATTCAGATGAGCCATCCATCCCAATATGCGCCAGACCGAGGAGTGGAAGTGTACATACCTGACACCTCAAAATAAACCCTTTCAATGCCGGCCCATCAACCCAATGGAGCCTCTCAATCATAGCCAGACTGCTCCCCACCCACCAACTGTAGCAGACATCCTCCAGCTTCTCCGCCCTCCCATTTAACCCTCCCTCCTCAACCTGCCTCTCACTGAGCCACCTACCCAGTTTATCCTTGTCCACAATATCTATTCTCCCCGCGATACTGAGTGCGGCAAGACATGCATAAATCTGCCCGCTATGACTCTCCGCGCCAGGAGAAACGCCATACCCGCCGTCGAAATTGGCGCAGGAAGCGATGTAGGAGACTGCGAGGGGCACATTGGCCAGAGGAAGGAGGTGGAGCAGAGAGAGGGCGATGAGTGAGGAGCAGATGAAGCGTGTATCGAACTCGCCCCATTCATCGCCGGCGAAGGTCCCTGTCTTTTTATCTTGCAGATTCGCAATCCCTAATGTGACCCATCAGCATATCACTCTCCTAGTTGAGCCCAAACCCACATTCTCCTACCGCCCTCTTCCCACCCACCCCAGCAACCTTCACTCCCCTCTCCTCTAGATCCTCCCATCCATTGACCATAGCCAGGATTTGCACCGCGCTACACGTATACAACAGATGCGCATCATGTCCGGGGGCAGCTCCAAACCCGCCATTGTCTGCTTGACAGCTCAGCACGAAATCAATCGT
The DNA here is from genome assembly GCA_003988805.1 of Ploettnerulaceae sp. D365. NCBI lineage: Eukaryota > Fungi > Ascomycota > Leotiomycetes > Helotiales > Ploettnerulaceae > Ploettnerulaceae sp. D365. The sequence continues at coordinate 36,771 of QYAL01000097.1, read as the reverse complement.
TTCTCTGCGTGGCAGGGCATCGGGATGGCCGAGGAGGTGGAGAGCTGTGAGACCCCAGTAGAGCCCGTTGAGACGCAGGTGCTCCGTGAGGTAGTATTCGAGCTCGTCTTTCCGGGTGTCGAGGGACTGGATATATTTTACATGAGCGGAGATTGAAAGTTGGAGTTCGGTGGGGAGGGTACGTGAGGGTGAAGAGGCGCGGCCGGGGCCGGATACTAGGGACATTGCTATGATGTTGTAAAAAGGATTTCTAGTTGTACGAGGATTGTGATGATGACGAAGGGGGACGCATGTGTTGCCTCGTCCAAGTTGAGGGTTGGAGGATGAAGAGCCAATGGGAGTGGGTGTCAGCCTTCTTGGGCTTCACTTCCTCCACACCACAAGGCTCCTTAAATCTGAATGCCAAACAGCAATTGAATTTTTTTCGTCAGACAATATTGCAAGCCTACTTCTTTTCTACTCGTCTGTTATAATGGGCACATACCCATCACATCACATCACACCAATATAATCACAGTGGACTATCCACTTATTGGCCCTCACCAATCAGAAGCTTGTTCAGCCTCACCTCATCAGAGTACAAGGCTATTCCTCCAAGGGAAACGGTTCCCCGGATCAGGTCTTTTCATTGCTCTGGGGAATCTATAGACGCCTTTAAATTACCTTCCAGCATGCGGGTGGTAAGTATATCCTCAACGGGTTCTTGCTCTTGTCGACACGCAACTTTGCGTACGGCCCGGCAAGGACGGCGCGGGTTTCGTATTGTTCCGGCTCTGACTCGGAGACTTCTGTTTACAAAGCTACAGACTAGGTGCAGTACAGTACTGTATCGCATTCCGAGTTACAGTATGTATCAGTATTTCCATGTTGTATTGAGATAATAATTAAATTTGATCTGTTATCACCTTACTATTTGTGTTTTGATTGTTTCTACTCTGGTCATTCAAGCTTTTCATCATCTCTCCTAATCTTCACTCTTCTCTTCTTCACGATGGCGCTTCCACCCCCAATATCTAGCGCAGCCACCTGTTACGGTCGACAAACCTTCACAGAGCTTCAAAACCTTTGGACAGCCGAGCCACCCACTACTGTGCCTACTAAACTTCCACAAACCTCCGCCGAGCGTCTTATCTCTACCTCAAAAGATCCAGACACAATCCTCTATCTAGCCTACGGCTCCAATCTCTCCGCCGAAACATTCAAAGGAGCCCGTGGCATTAAACCAATCTCCGCTCTTAACGTCCACGTCCCTTCCTTGACTCTTACATTCGACCTTGCTGGAATCCCGTATAATGAGCCCTGCTTCGCCAACACACGCTATTCTACCGCTCCATCCCCTCCCGCCTCCTCTCCTATCGCCAGCGGCCACGATAAATCAGACTACCATAAAGACCGCTGGCACAAAGGCCTAATTGGCGTCGTCTACGAAGTAACCCCTTCCGACTACCGAACCATAATCGCAACTGAAGGAGGAGGAGCCAGTTACCACGATGTAGTCGTACCCTGCTACGCCCTTCCCCCAGGGACGCAGACCATAAGCCCAATACCAGCCGGCATGCCATTTTCAGCGCACACCCTACTCCGGCCTCTGCCCACCTCTACATTGCAAAAACTTGCAACTGGAGATGGCGTAATTCGTCCAGATCCCTCCTACGCTCAGCCCTCCGCACGGTATCTGAACCTGATCACGTCCGGTGGAGAAGAACACGAGTTACCGGGAGAGTATATGGCGTATTTATACAATATCCGCCCGTACACCATCACCACTGCTCGACAAAGGGCGGGACAGGCATTCATCGCTGCTTTTTGGATGCCGATATTCTTCCTCATCTTACAATTGGGTAAACTATTTGCGGATGAAGACGGGAAGATTCCGGCTTGGTTGGCGGGCATGATGGAGCTGGTGATGAAAGGGATTTGGGCGAGTTATGATAGGGCGTTAAAGAAGACTTTTGGGGATGGGGAGAGGACAATGGGTGATAAGGTGGACGAGGAGAGTGGAAGTGGATGGTGTGGGAAGGGGCTGGAGAATGAGTGGTGTGAAAAGAGCAGCTGGTTGGAGTGATAAGGCGCATATGACTTCGCACCAAATTATATATTGTTTTTCAACCCAATGTATCTTTCCCTGCCTTTAAGCCGCCAGTTCATCAAGTCCTCAGGAAGCCCAAAATTGGGGAAATCTGTCCAACCAACACACATCATGGTCGATACTTATATTTTAGTATTTTATCTTCCCCGTGCTTTCTAGTCTCGGGGTTAGACACAAAAACCCGGTGTTCAGACGAGCAGATGCAGATGGAATGCGTATGTAATCTTTCCAATATCGTCATGTCATGCCTTCATCTCTCTATTTTCATCTTCACTTCCCTCCTTTCATCCCTCCTTTACCACACTTTCGACATCATAGCCCCTCATAACTAATCATTATTTCCCGTCGCCGTTCCCCAGAAGTAGGCCGCCCAAGATCCCAACAACAAAGCCACAAAAATCGTTACCGCAACCCTCGAAATCCTCCTCATGAGCGCTCTCTCCTTTGTAACTGCCTCACTAACCTCCAACGAATCCTCATCTCCTCCTTCCTTCTCATCAAAGCCAACCACCGCTCTCCTCTCATTCATCAGATCTCCATGCGCAATCCTCTGCTTGCGCGTCCATTGCAATCGTGCGATATCCAGGTAGATGGAGCTCTTTGTCTGTTTAGAAACGAAGAAGGTAAAGTACATGGCGAGACCGACAACGGCGGAACAGATGGCTAGGAAGGCGTAGACGGGTGTGACCTTCTTGTAAGGGTTGTCGGCTGGAGAGGAGTCTTGGAGGACACCAGTTAGGATGCGAATTATTATGTTTTGACTGGATAGGTAGCATTGTTAGTTGCAGCTAGAGAATGGAGTGAAGACAGAGGGCAGGAACAAGGACGTACGCGTTGTTCATGCTGATCTTGAGTCCATAGGCGGAGCCGAATACGGACTGAGACCAGATTGAAGTACGGATCGAGTCGATGATTAGCGTTGGTCCGAAGCAATATGCTACAGCCTAGAGTTTGGTTAGTGACCGAGAGAGTTACTGTATAATGGATAGAGGAACTTACATATATTCCGAATGCCGCTGCTGTTCCTTGGGATGTGGGTGCCCAGTTTACTATACACATTGCTGCCATAACCAAAAGACCGGTGATAGCCACTTTGGAGATATAAGTTAGTTGGGCAAAACAAGAAGAACTCCAAGAGAGGGTACTCACTAAGAGTAATTCGGTTTCCGTATAAATCAACGAAGATACCGATCAATGGGACGAGAAAGAATCCTACTACAATGTCAGTACACTCCTCTTTTTGTTTCCAAAGGCCCCCAGGTGGAACATCTACTTACCGGCATATTGCAAAACACTCGTATACCATCCAGCCGTGATAGAATCGGTATTGAATCTTAATTCGGCCAACTCAGTAGCATTGGCCTGGAACACACTCGCACAACTGGTCTCCACCAAACTGTAGAGCATGACAAACCAAAACACCCATGGTAGATCGAAAACCCTTTTCAATTCAAACTTCTTGTTTTTCTCTGTAAGGATCTCGCCGGTGGCAGGGTCCGCCATGCCTTTGAAGCGCTTCTCGCAATATTGGGTGAAGAAGTAGAAGCCGAGGGTTACAACGTTAGTGAAAACATTCATGGCGACGGCGATCCAGTACACCCAGGAGAAATCTCCAAGGTTCTGGGCGATGATGTTGGAGGTAGACTTTCCAACGAAGGCACCAATCTGAAGAGATCTTTATTAATAACTAAATGAGGTTGGGGTGAGTTTGTAAACTTGGCTTACCTTTCCAATAGCCAACTCAAATGCCAAAGTCGAGGCGAATCCATGACTTGGCGGGAACCAAGAGGAAAAGATCTTGTACTGTGCGACTTGGGTGGCAATGTCTCCCAACGACAAAACTACCTCACCGAAGATCAAGAATTGATAACTTCGAACAGTCGTTGCTGCAGCTGCTAAGATAGAACCGATAGTATAGATGATGTTGCCGTAGAGAATCGCCTCTGTATAAAATCAGTCATGTCGTGGATTCACAGCACAGAGGCATATATACGGGCTCCTCCAATTCGGTCAGTAACCACACCACTGGCTATGACCAAAATCGTCTTCATAAAATCCTGACTCGCATCAAGGAGGGCGTATTGCGTGTTATTAATATGGAGACCCTACATCATCTCGTCAGAAAACAATCCTCAGACCGATTGGACAAGGAACATACTTTCTTCAATTTGGTCTTCATCGCACCAGTAATACCAGAACTCCAATGCCCTCCAAATCCAATCATCGATACCATGAAAATGGACGCAATTTTGAAGGAGAGAGGAACATCTATCAACGATGAAGTGACGCTGGCAGAGTCGGCCGTCGTCAAATCCTTCTCCGTCTGGGGAACGGAAACCTCAGTAGCCTGTGCCTCTGGGGCCGACTCTGCGAGGACTTTTGAATCACTCATCTCGAAAACGAGGAGCGACAAGGACCAAAATGTATGGGAGACAAAAGAGCTGGAGAATCAAAGGCAATGGATGAGGCCCTCTCGCAGTTTCCGAAGCACATTATATATTATTTCTCACATCGTTCTACCTGATCTCCACTTGCATTTTTGGCGACATCGGACGAGAAGGAGACTGTAAAGATCCAGTATGCTCGGCTCAGTCATCGGCTTTTGATCGATACCAAGGATTTTAGCATGGAAGCAGATTATCAGATGAAATTCTTGATCCACTCTAGATTAGATAACTGGATCAGGATCTGATAAGATCCATGTTTGTCCCGCACTTTATGGATTGAACCGGCCCCGTTGCCAAGGGATGAATTTTCGCTGCAGAATTCAGCTCCAAAGTCCACTCTGAAGGCCTTAGAACACGCGTGCGAACCACTTGATCAGCCCAGAGTTTCTTGGGAGGTTGTTGATGTCCAATCATGACAAATTCTTGGCCGGCTTGGCCATTTTCTCGGTCTTGGTTCCGATATTTGTCTTAGTGTCTTGAGTATTCTTCATGTCAATGTTTGTCAAAGAGGAAAGGTTTAGGCTCAACATGGCAGGAGAATAACACGACGGCTTAGGAAACAGCACGTGCTAGAGCCTAGATATGTCTGAGTCTCCAATTTATCTCTTTTCATTTCTATTATTAATGGTCTGCTTGGCACCGGCCTCCTAATATCGCCCATGATAAATGCTGATTAAAGGACCTCCGTGGATACGAGTGCCCTGTGGAATCATAACCGAGTTACCGAGTTCCACGTACTCGGTGCGTTACTTCTGGCTGCCGAGATCATTTTTTAGAGTAAAGCAGCAGCAGAACCAGAGAGGATAAGAGCTCCACAAGCCTCCAAAATGCGATTATTCGAGTTTCCATTGAGATGCTGGCTTAGACTCTCTGCTGGGTTAGCAAAATATATCTCTTTCAGTGAGTGAGCCTGACTCGTTGGCTAGCCCAGATCTGAGTGTCGCCGTGTCGGATGCCGAAAATCAGTTTTCCTTTCCTCTTTTCCAGTCCACATTCTTGTCTTCGACACAATCTGCTAATGTCATGTAGTCCCCACATCACTATGGCTCCCCTCAATCCGAATGTGTTCGTCGTCCGAGACTGGCGCTGAAATGGAAGTCGTGACAGTGGAGGATCAACAAAACTTGGCGTAAAAGCAATCCGATCACCATCAAGGGCTCTTCTACCTCTTCAGATTTTCCCTTCTACTCAGTACTCACTATCCTTTACGGTACCAAATATCTTCAGCATCTTCTTCGGAATCAGCTCGCAGCGCTACGAAATGGCACAATTGATCATTGGTCCTGGTCCCTGGAGCTCCGTATTCAGAATTGGTCGAAAATGTTCCCCAACGAAATCGCAAAATGTGGAATATGTTCGGATGGGCGAATTTTTCCTTGTCATTTATATTTGATCGAACCTTCCACAAACCCTCAAACAATCATGACGAATGCTAACTCGATCCCAGGTTAATCGACGGCGCCTCCTTCGCTCCCTTCCTTGTACGTAGTCTTCACGCATACCGTCGAAGGATTCGCTCTTCTGATGTAGTCCTCTTCTCGCAAACCCCTCATCACTCTCGAATCATTGCGTAGTCGCTCCGGGACATACACCAAGCTTTGTCAAAATTGCCGTGCCTGCTTACGTTTCGCTAAGGTGTTTGTTCGCCATTCCCAACTCTCTCGATATCGATCGGAGCTTCAGCAACCTCCAGGCTCCCAAGATGATGAAGATGGCCCTTTCCTGTTCTCCACTTCAGGCGATCCGAGTGGTAGTTTGATCAGGGTCAGTAATGGATATGGCGATTCGGAGAGTATGAGTACATTTTTGGGTAGTTGTGTTGGAGACGGGAGTACGGTGAGTGGAATTTGGAATGAGAGATGTTATGGGAAGTCGTCTACAGTATATAAGCGTTTGTTGAAGCTGGATTTTGTGGATAGCACATTCCAAGAATCAGAAACTGACGACTAAGATGCTGGTAAGATGACTTCCAGATAAGCACCCTCCTATTCGGGCCTCCAGTGACACTCCATCTCTTTTAGAAGTTAGATCACCTCGCCTAACCTTGGTACTTCATACTGTATTCAACACTTGATAGATCTACAACGCTTGCACCTTTATATAATCCTTTATATTTACTGGTTAATAGTTAACAAAGTAAGTAGGTAAGTAGAAGTAGTGTTATCCCAGTCGAGGTATCCCAAATAGGAGTGTGATCCAAACAGGCGGGAGGAGGCGGGCTGGGACTTAGATACTTTGACACATGGAGGTTTCTTCAGTAGGTTTCTTCAACCTGACCTAGTTTAAATTCTCATATAGAACAGTAGGGTGCTACCATCGCCAAATACTTGTTGTGTAGAGCAAAGGGAATTGAAAAGCGTATTTACCAACTTCGAATCTCACGATTGACAGTACATGTAACCATCACCATGATCGCAGATAAATGGGGAGGCTGGTGATTATGCCGTCATGGCTTATGGGCGAGACGTCAGCGGCATAGTACAATCGATTATTCTTTGGAAGATTGAGGACTCTGCTGTTGTTTCTGCGAGAAGTTAAGTGGGTCGTGTTTATATTCCTGCCAAATAACGCTAGTTGGTGGTGCGAGATGCTTCTTGTGAGGAATGCGGGAGGTGATTCCCCCCACTCTACCTCGTCATGCTACCTTTTAGAATAGTACTAGGTAAACTGTGTTATGAATAATGGCTATCTGTTGTTGAATGTGTCACTGTGGAATCTGGAGTTATGCGCCTTACTCCACTGTGACGATAAACCTGGTTTTCAGTGTTCCCCATAATATCATAATCAGTTATGGAGCAACACACGTTTTAAAAGACTCACTTATTTATATATTTCCCTTTTCATTTTTGCAAGTCTTTGATCTTTCCCATATTCGTTTATCTGTTACCATGTATTCAATGGTCGCCTCAACTCGCTTAGCAGTACTTGTTACTCTTGCGTGCGCCTCGACAGTCACATCAAGATCATTTCAGAATGTCACTTATTCACCAAAGAATTTTGTCACCCACTCTACGAAATCTTCATACACCTTTGACGCCTCATCATCTCAGAATGTGGCGGTTTACTTCGGGAGGACAGATCAAACTATCAACACAAATCTCACGGCGCAGTGTACCGACAGTAACGTCGATATAGTGATGCTTGCTTTCGTTACTGAGATCTTTGGTGGCGGAGGATACCCGAACATGGCTTTTGACAAGATATGCTCTGGTCAAACATCTCAAATGGTGGCTGCTGGTGCCACGGGGCTTCTGTCGTGTACGGATATAGCAAGCCAGATCCAAACCTGCCAGTCTGCGGGCAAGAAAGTTTTTGTCGCTTTAGGTGGTCAAAATGGAGTAACAACATTCAACAATACCACCGAAGCCAAAAAAGCAGCCACCCTATTGTGGAACTTGTTTGGCGGTGGTTCGGGGGAGAACTCTGGGCTACGACCTTTTGGACAGGTGATAATTGATGGCTTTGATATTGGTATACTTCTTCAACCTTCAGCTAGGTATTACGATTCACTAATACCTAATAGATAACGAGTCGGGTGATGGAGCTTACTACAAGGACATGGCATCTGCCCTACGGTCTTTCTACAAAGCACAAAAAGCCAAGACCTACTATCTATCTGCTGCACCAAGTTGCTCTTTGACTTCCACCGCAAATCCGTTGGAGATGCTGAATCTCATGGACTTTGTCTGGCCCCAGTTCTACGGCGCTCCCTCCTGCAACTTGGGGACCACGTCCTTTGCCGATGCCTTGAAAACATGGAAAAACCGACTCTCTGGGCCAAAGCTCTATATCGGCTCCCCAGCGTGGGAGGATGGTACTTCTAACGGAGGCTACGAAGATCCAGACACCTTCGCAACGACGATCAAGAGCTCAAAGAAAAGCGTCGGGAAAAAATTTGGAGGTGTGACTTTGTGGGACGGTCCTTATGGGCACATCACGACGGACTCGGCCGGGAGTGACTACATCGCTGTTTCAAAGAAGGCACTGAAATCGTAGGTGCTCCAAACCTCAAAACAACTCGTGGAGCACCTTGGGATAGTAGAGTCCTCAGGTTCTTGCTATACAACTAGACACATGTTATGTAGTAATTTCCTACTAATATTGACCATAGAAATGCTGCTACTATGTTAGAATCAATGGATGCGAAGGTCACTATGTTGTGCTGTACAGCTTATGCAATAACACATTTGATTTAGAAAAAGATTTTATGCGTTTGCAGAGTGAAAGAGTAATCCCTTTCTCGGCGTTTAGCATATACACAACGTTAGATACTTAAAATACATATGTAATAAATGACCTTGGTTGGTAGGCGGGTTAATAGCATCAGGCATTTGGTTTCTATGTACTAGTAGTAGCACGGAAATATAAACGTCATCCGGATTTAATTTCGATTTCGATCAACTCTGATTCCAAATCAAATTTTATATCACTGAATGATTTGTCTGAAGAAGATATTTATTAAACAATTACCATTATTAAAGATAAGAACTTTTCCCCTCAACTTTTGACTTTTGATTATGAATGCGCCGGTTTGTTGTTGGGATCATCCGATGCCTCGATCTCTCTTGTTTTACCCCAGCTAAAATCATCCATATGCCAAACCGCATAACAAATGACAACAGGACTAACAGCCTGTCCTATGATTACCAACATGAAAAGACCCAAAAGATACTGTAGACGCAGCCGGTTTGTATTGCAGCCAAAGTACGCGGCCGAAATACCATACGCCAAGGGGATCATCGTGACGATGGCAAAGCATAGAATGAATGTAGGATCCTCGACAGTGATGCATGCTCTGATGAAAAGAATAATCGTCTGCAGGACAAAAACCGTCAAGACCCAGACGATGACATCAGCGAGAGAGCAGAGCCGCTCATACCAATTCATCTCATTTTTTGCTATAATCAACAGGTCGTTAGCGCACGTACTCAGTGTCCAACGCTTCCGCTGCGATAGGAAAACCATGAGACCGTTCGGCGGATCCGTGTATGCAATCGCATTAAGCGACATTGTTGTTTGAGACTTTGGAAATTGGAAGAAGATCAGGCAGATATAGTTCCGATCTTCTCCTGCCAGAGCACGGATCTGGCGGATCATGTTGGATTTCGGACCTGGGATACGACCGAACAAATCAATGAGTATAGCATCGCTACATGTCTCCTCACAGATCTTGATGATCTGACATGCACCTGGTAGGCAGGAAACTTTGCCAGTTCCATGTGCTTGATGCAATCGACGGAGACATTGGGCACGGATGTACTCTGTATTTTGATAGATGTCCCAGAGATTCCATTGCCCAGTACGGAATCCAACTGTGTTAAAGCATTAGTGAGGGTTATGAGAGATGGGAATAATAGTAATTATTTGAGTAAACATACCTTGGATGAGTCCAGAGCAACCAACAAGTTTGGGATCTTTCAGACATTCTTTGTGCATCTCGTAGATGCATGTCGAGTTGAAAGTCGTATCAGCGTCGACGCCGACCAACCATTCAAAGTTGGGGAAAGTGCAGTCCTCTGAAAATTCGCAAAACCATCTGAAGAAGTCGTCTCCCATTATAGTCTCCGGATTCTGGTGTCGAAAAGCATATTTATAAAGCATAGTGCGAACGAGAATCAAGCCATCTCGTTTCCCGAGATTTCTCTTTTTGACTAAAAGAATGTACGGCGTTCCTTCCCATATACCAGAAGATGCGTAAATCCCATTAATGGCGCCATCCCAAGATTCGTATCCGATTGGAAACCAATGTTCTACCTCAGCCTTGAGAATGTCTTCGACCAGGATTCGATCTGTCGATTTTTCCATGCCCTTTCCTTTCACCTGCCCATCGCAGACGATGATGAACATCTTTTTATGATGGTCCACCTTCTCTTGTGCGTTGAGACTTTCAAGAGTATCCATAAGATCTTGGTAGGACTCGCAGTAGCAAGCCAAGACCATAGCAATAGTTGAGGGTATATGTGTGGGAGGAGGTGGCGGTCCTTTGTTGAAGAACTCTAAGATCTGGTTCCAGAGATACCACCTTATTATGTTCAGAACCATGAGAGAGTTCAATGCGTTTCCTAGTAAGATAACAGGCACGACTGTGATAAGATATTAGATGCTGACACCAGGAAAAGGAGCTTGCGATTTGAACTTACAGACATACCAGTATTTGGGATATTGCCAGCTGATGGATATGCAAACACCGTTGGCGAGTGCCATAAAAACAATGAACACATTTCGGGTCCATCGTAATCTCTTTTTCCCCTCTGCTCGGACTACCGCCTCCTCCTCGATGGAGTATTTGGATTTCCTCTTATTGGTCAATACACAGCTTGACTTCTGTCGAGTTCCAGGTATCTGGTCTGCTGAATGGTTCTGGTCTTTCTCTGTTTTCTCTTTGGATCCAACTTCCTCGGGCTCCGTTGAATTTGAAAGTGACAGTTCAATCTCTGAAGGATCGTCAAAAATCCCTGCTCCAGTGGCCGGACAGGGATCTGGATTCGTCTGAATATTGGACATTGATAGACTAAGTGGCTTACTGAAATTTATACTTGATTTAGCCGTGTGTGATGTTGTCATGTTCGTGGTTTCAATTGAACTTCTTGATGTAGATAAATGCTTCTCTCTACAGACCAGAGGAAATTCTCGTTGAGCTGGAGTATCTAAATCTTGAGCCGGGTCCCATGGTTCATTGTCTATAGGATCGTCGAATGGCGAAGAAGGCCGTGACCATCTCGTAGGGAGAGACGTACAATTCTCCGCATCGATAATTGAGTTGGTCTCCTCCCAGGAAGGTTGCTTCCTTGATTGTGGGTAGACTGGACTTGGTCTTTGAAGAAGATTGATACGTGGGAAAACGAAATTTGGATTCGAGGGGCGTGATGTTGTCCTGCAGAGATAAATAAGTTATTAAATAGGACTATTAAGGAAGCAGATCCGAACATCACGTACTGTGTCTGAGACCTCTGACGACCATCAGGACCTGAAGACCCGTGTACCGAGGATCTTGTACCTCGAGTAACATTTCGCGAGTCTAAGGAGGAATCTGACGAAGTACTGTTCCTCGGGATATATCCGTTGTCTGGTGGTGACTTCAACCCACGAGGTTGATTTTCCAGAAGATTGGCATCACTGAAAGGGTTTCCAGTGAAGGATGAGCGTGTAGAATCATTTTGGTTCATGTTCGGAAACAATACAGTCAATACTTGCGTTTACTAGTATGGATGAAGAAAAGAGAATGTGCATAATAGATTGCGGACAAGGAACGATGTTTAAGGAACGATGCTTAAGTAAGATATGTTCCACGGGACCAACGGTTCTCACCACAGTTTTCACCAACGGTTTTCACCAACGCCCACGTTTTCAGAACTTTCGATGCCCAGGAAATAGGACTAGAGCTTGCCGAATCTGGAAACTAAGGGTTTTCTGGTCGTTTTCCTTACAGACATGCCCAAGACGAGTGGCCTCACATTTCTTCGACTAGAAGTTGAGGGCCATTGATGCCTAGAGCAAACGGTGTTGGGGCCTCCGCACAGACTGCGTTACTGCGAGAACAACATGCGTTGGATTGATGGGCTCACAACAAACGAATGTTCTATGCAGTGGCATGCAAGCGACCACGGCACAGGTAAGACATTTTATGGGACGATAGGAGACTGTATGGGTCTGTCCTGAATCAGGTCGTCTGGAATGCATCTGTGGAGTCAACTCGAGATAGACGACCCGCAAATTTGAGGGCCTTGTTCTGACCATAATAATGACCGGCGAATGACGGAAGTGGCAGCCGGATGTTGCAAGGAGATTATCTGAGCTATTTTGCACGCTTGAGAGTTCTGACGGCGTCCATCTTAACCCCCCGCTGTTACCAGCCCCGGCTTCGTCATGGTTCGTGCATATGCTAAGCGAACAAAATAAACACTGCTCGTTTAAAGTTCCAGAAACAGTGGACATCTCCCTGATTTTAGCGAAACGTAACGAGAAATTTATCGACTCGACTTCATCGCTAAAAATGAATCTCTTCCGTGCCAAATATTAGTCTCGTTTGCTTGGTAATATGGCAAATCTGGTGGCAACGGATGGGATACTACTAGACTGATTGTCTTAAGCAGGACAAATGTTGGTGCTCCGCACCCAAGCTAACATCGTTGAATTATGAAATAGGATCAGATAGCTATAGCGTGAAGGTCGATCTTTAATAGTTGGAAGATACAAAATTATAGAAAAGAATATAAAAGACTCGCATTGCAAAAAAAATGTGTCAGAGGTGGGGGCTTCTGATGGCGAATTCGAGCAAGTAGTAGAGTGTCTCTCGTCGGCTCGGGAGGATCAAAGATCAACAGTTGGGAACTCTAAGCGATCAAAATATGCTTGCGTCGCTACTCTGATAGCTGGCTAATAATCGGTTAGACACTCTAAATATTCTGCGCGTTGGGATTACATACATTCTTGGGGAAGCACCGGACCGGGGAGCTGGATTATGTCTGTGCGCAAGGATCCGCACAAGGACTGATATGTACCCGTCTCCGGATTTGACGACTTTAATTCAATGGCATCCTGAAGAGGGAATGCCTTCATTTTTCAACTTTCAGCCCCCCCACCATATTCTAGATGTAAAATGATAGATATAAGGTTTCGAATTATGGTAGTGAAATCTTCATAATTAGAACTGTAGAATATAAAATTGCCTTCATCTTAGCGAAGTCGGTTTAAGAGTTGAGATGATACAGACGAAAAACCTGGGTAGCAATTATTTCCTACAGAAAAGTTAAAGGGGCTTGTGAGGAATGTGATCTAGCGGTTCGCGGGCTAGTCTTCCCCGAACCTTCCACATGGCACGTTACCGGCCGTCATACCACACCAAGGTTGTTTAGTGGACATAGGTATGCTGTGGCGGTGTCTTCTACATGAACTTGGACGAGGCTCTGAGATCACACGTGATATAGAAATTGATGGAGGATGTGACAGATGAGATATGCATTGATTAAATTATGATTAATTTGAGCCTATTTTGGACGTACGCTTTTGAGCAATTCCTAGCACATAGACACTTAAATAATTGAACAACAAATCCCGAAACTCCTTGACCAAGCCAATCCTTTCCAATTCCCTTCCTTAACTCCTGTGAAAGCATTGCCCCGTTACTGTATCTGCTCAATAGTATTGAACGTGACAGGAAACATTGTCAAGAACCGAAAGATCAACTGTATCTTGTTTCATGCAGACACAAACCAAGTCAAAGAGAGTATCCACGACCTTTGCGTTGAAGTTGTTGGGTGCTAGTTGTGGTAACCACGGAACATCCGATTGTGGAACCAATGGGTCGAGATACATCAGTCTCTTGCATCCCAAAGTCTCCATCTCTCTGGCAAAGAGGAGGCCAGGAGAGCAAGAGATGACACTTTGTCCGGGTTTGAATGCAACACCGATGATGAGTACTCGTAACTCATCCTTGCCTGTGATGAGACTGCGTTCCGTGAAGATCTCGCGGGCCAACTTGGCCGGTCGGTCTCCCATTAGCTCTGCAGCATGTTGCAAAACAGGAAGCGTGTTGTTGACGAAAAGGTAGTATGGGTTGATTGGGATGCAGTGACCACCAATACCCAACCCAGGGCGGAAGGCTTGGAAGCCAAATGGCTTTGTTGATGCCGCATCAATGACTTCGTTTGGATTGATCCCCTGTGCGATACATGCATCGGAGATCTCGTTAACATAGGCGATGTTGATCATACGGTAACAGTTCTCGTACAGCTTGGTCATCTCAGCGACCTCGGGTCGGGAAACTGGCACGACTTGCTCAAAGACTTGTGAGTATATGGCGTTGATCTTCTCCATAGCAACGCCGTTTAGGCCTGAGATAACTTTTGGAATCTGCGTCAAGCTTGGAACCACCCGCCCGGGGTCGACTCTTTCTGGAGACATGCCACAGTGCAGAGTGCCACTGTATTTACTGAGGAAAGCCCTTGTCATGCCGACAGAAACACTGCTTTCGATAACGACGACAGAACCTGGTCTGGCATATTTGACGACGGAGGAAATTGCGGCTTCAAGATGAGTAGCATCGACTGACTGATCTTTGTGTAGAGTTGTAGGCACAGAGATGAGGAAATGTGTGCCCAGCGCAAGCTTTGTCACGTCGGTAGTGAGTCTGACTTTGGGGTATTTCTTAAAAGCAGGGGCGATGTGGTCGATTCTTCTTTGTGAGATGTCGAAACCAATCGAGTTGAAAACGTTCCCAAAGCCCGAGAGAAGGTGCTTTCCAACATATCCAACGCCAATGACACAGACTACAATGTCTCGCTCATTAGATATGACAGGCGAAACAATGTTCTTTGCTGTTGTTTCGTCAACGACACTGTGGAGCGTTAGTCAAACCTCAAAAATGTAGAGGATAAGTGGCAGTGTATATCTTACGATTTGAGTGTTTTGGGAAGGAAGGCGGAAGCAATATCATCCATATCACTCTCGAAGAGCTGCTCATGGTCACTTGGGTCATTGCCAAGCATGTTCATGTCTGAGTTCCCTTCGGAATATGGACGATAAAGTCCCATGTCTTGAAGTGAATCCCTTGAGGGGAGTGCTGGGCGTGGTTGAAGAAGCATCTTGAAATTGTGGAGATGTTCTTGTGAATGTATAGTTTGGTATGGAGGATTGTAATTTGAAGTAAAAGTAGACGCCTCAAGAATGTTGATACTTAAAATGAAATGAGATTAAAGCGGGAACTGAAGATTATCTTATATAGGAAATTCTACAGGCCAGAGCATACTCATGATGGATATTATCATACTACTAAGGAGGTTATGAACAGTCCACCTTTAACACACGTTCGACTTTCACTTGGTTCTACTCAGGTGAGTGAGTGAAGTGATGAATGACGATGAAGATTGTTACAATGTAGGATCGCAGATCGACTTCATGCTACCTGATCGAGAAAAGTAACTCCACTCCGCATTCGTCGTCATAGGATCTAGAATCATAAGAGCAAGTACTGGTCTTTTGTTCCACTTTTCACTGAACGCTACACGAAGATGGTTCTCAAGCGAGTCGGAGAGGGACCCGATCGGGGACAAAGTAGTATGATCTGCAACAACCAAAACTTTGGGGGAAACTTTGTGCCGCCTCGCAAATGGGACTTATCCAAGGCCCTTTGAAAACCTATCTCTAATTTTGACTTGGTTCACTTTTCATGGTATGCAGAAGTTAAGTCAATGTGGAAAGGAAGAAGAACCTGCAAATAGGAGTAAACAATCATGCCTTGAGACTTTGCTTGCTACGTCATTCTAGCTAATACTCTCTGCCCGTTCTTACTGGAGTCCGAAGAACATCCACTTTCGGACTTTTCTGGCCTATAAGGCTCGTGGCTTAACTAATCACGGGATATATATCCTCACTTAACACTTGCAATGCAGCGGAGACCAACCTCCAGTTACGTAGACGGCGTCGGGGTATGAATATTTTCCGTGTCAGATTTAGCGATGGCGGCGATGAGAGTGGAGTTATGATGTACTTCTAGCTCCGATATTAGAAAGACGTAGAATGGACACTGTTGAACAGGTTACAAGGGCGGCTGTAGTACAAGACTTGCCAAGACTCGTACTAGCTGAAAACTCTCAAAAAACATGCTATTTTTCAACAGCTGTTGGGTGCAGACAACTGTTCTAAATGCTTAAAGCGAAAGTTGATACCAAAATATGAAGATAATATTTGTTATACTAGAGCATACAACGTCATATTCTAAATAGAACGATCGGAGATTTTTCTGGTGTCACGGTGTGGCTTGACTCTTGAGCTGTAAGTACTTTCGAGTCGCTGCAATAATGGCTTCAATGAGTCAAGTAGTAGATGCTAGGAATTGCAAGTTTAGACGGAGCCTTAGGTCCAGAAAAATGCTAAGAGGAACGCAGTTGCCGGTAGCAATAGCCAGCTCGCTCAAGGTCACGGCGGGCTCGACATTCCTTCCATCATAATGCGCGGCCTAGACCGAGCAACACCAGGTGCCCTACATAGTACCAGCCCGTCGACTGTGTATTGCCAAAGTCAGCTGTTGGAATAATAGCGTCTTGGCTCTTATCGTTCTTTCTACTCGAGTAGCCGCCGATTCATGGCGGGGTCTACCGCTGTCTCTCCCATACCCACGTCCTCGGGCCTTGGCAGTCTAGGATAACGACGCTTAGAAGTTAGCTCAGAGTATGTACTGGTGATACTTCGTTCTGCTCGGGGTGGGGTCTCCATTCCTCTATGTGGCCCATCTGACCAGGGGAAATGCAGTTACCCAACAATATCAGATCAACAATTTGATTATACAACAACATGTGTTGCTATTGATGCTCCAAGGTACGAAGTAAACAGATATATCACCCTAGTTGCGACCCCGCAAAAACTGCATGTTAAGCGAGTGGCGAGCTTTAACCGAGGAATTGTTTATCCTTGACATGACTCGGGTCAATATGCTTAAGTCAATCACTCTCGCTAATAGCTTCATTGTACCAGTAAGTAGTCATGGGCTTAGCGAGCCTCACACGAGCCTCACAGCAAAATAAATGAGTGGAAAGAACACTTTCAATTGATGTATACAATAAATATCCACATATAATTTTGACACTCCTAAACTGTGAACGCATGGAAATAATCAACTTTGAAGTGAGTAAGAACGCATAGGATAGACTCTTCTCAGCGATTGGTGATATATGGGGTCCAACTGTGGCTGATCATATCTCACGCCACTCAATCGCTGCCCTGCCCAGCTTGTTTCTCCTGAGAATTTGGTGAGAAAAATCACTATTGCCACCACTAATAAGCCAGATTGGTACAAGTGTTCTCCAATTTAGATCTGCGGAAATAGATCTAAGTTTGCCGAGTTACCGAGTAAGAAGATGTCAATCCTCGAGTTCGATTATTTCAGTTCCTGCCTGGATCACTACTCTTCTCTCTCCTACTCCGGAAAAGCGGCCCAATGTAGGTACCACGGCTCTAACCATATTCTTCACAGATCTCTCGAATTCCCAAATTTATCAAAGAGCCTAGATCTTGGTCCTTGCATATTCTCCACCAGTACCACGAGCCATCAGATCATTAAGTGGTTACCAAGAGCTCATTGTCCATGCTGACAGGAACAAACAGAACGAATGAAGAATTTTCGCCTACAGCCAATGTAACCTCACAGCATTCTTCGCGGAGTACAGTGGGGTCTGCCAAGAAGTATTGCTCATCCAAACCCTAGTTACCTTACCGATTCTAAGTCTCAGTCATACAGAGGACTTATTGATCGATCGGCAACGGCTGCCGAAGAAAATCGGATGGCACAACTGCTTCAACTCTATCTTTGCAAGCATCTCTCTGGGTCCAGACTCTTGCCATTTATTTACGCTTCGCCTGAGTCTGGGTAACAATTGCTTCTTGATGCCTACAATCTATCCAGACTGACTGCTTAACAGCAAGTATTGATCTTGGACATGGAAGATAAATAATTTATCTTTGCGGGTAATGATTAATTCAACAGCCGTAGCACCTCACTGCTTGCGCCAAGATTAAGTCTGTAGGTTTACTCCCCGAGTCCGGAAAATAGGTGACATAGAGGTAACGGCTGCGGTGTGGCTTTCGGCTTTTAAATGTCCGATGAACACCGGGATATAATTGTGATTGGTTCGTGTACGATCGTTTACAAGACCGCAACATGAAAAGGTAGAAAAAGCTAGATATTTCATGATTTTACATGGTGTTTTATTATTCTATTCCCCTCAGCCTCGTGGAGATCAAATTATTTTTAATTTGATTTCATATGTACAACACGCGTTATAATGATTAGACGAGTAGTATAACATGAGGATTGTGCTATCCACGACATACGATGCATGTCCCAGTTAAACATTTGTCCTTTCTAGCCTGTAACTTGTTGTCCGATGTAGTTTAATTGCATACCTCTGTATAGAGTTACCTAAATTAACTTCTTAATTCGAAGAGGGTGACGAATCTAACTTTGGAATTACCACCCATCCCTTTATTCATTGAGACACACTCTCTTGGTATTTTAGACACACAAAAGTTACCTCACGAGAAGGGCCCGCGTTAAAACTTCCTACTTAGCAACAATTGTAGTAAAGATAGTAAAGATACTGAGATCTTTGCAAGCTGCATAGTATATCTCTAGACCTCTAGAAGTGAAAGTTTGCTCTGGGTACTTCGAGTGACTTGGATGGCCCCTTTGAAGGTAAGGTCAAAAATTCAAGCAGGGTTCACCTAAATCGACTCTATTAGTACTTAAATCGACGCGCCAAGCCCGCAACCGGCGCATCTTAAGGGCATTAATCCCTACTTATCTATACACTTATTTTGTGTTGCACTATCAGTCGCTTTGAGATCCATCAGATATCGCACCTCTTACCCTTATCATCTAGTCAAATTAAAGCTATTCCCAACTCTTCTATCTACTGCCATGACTTCCACGACCTCCAATAGCCTTAATAGCCCCCGTAGAATACGAAGTCTACGCGCAGAATCACGAATTTGAGTAAGATTTCTATTGTATTAAATAATCCAATATGCTATTATAAGCTCGATATCATAATACCTAATAATATAGTACCGTACTGATTACTATAGAGAGCCAGTAGGGAGTAATGCCCTCAAGATGCGCCGGTTGCGGGCTTGGCGCGTCGATTTAGGTGAACCCCTTAAGGACTGGGAGTATCTCCAAAGCTTGTATTGTATCAGGTCACTCGAGATGTATTCCAATCTCCAGGCCCGTCAAAAGCGCAAGGCTGCGAATGGTGAATCGGTGATCACTGATTAGGTCGGTGCCAAGTGACACGAATCACTACCGTGTCCACACTTCGGAAAGTGAATCTCCCCTATCGGGACTTTGATATACCCGAAGCCGCTCGCTGAAGAGGAACCGATGTGAACAACTTTCCGAAAATTGAAATATGGTACGATTGTTACCAAAGGGTTGAATGCAGCCGATATAATCGCTAGGCTTTATAGTCACTTCATTGATACTTAATCGTTGACAAATGCTGAGATTGGAATCGCTCTATACTAGTATCCGAAGATGGAAGAAGCAGAGCTAACTCATACTAAAGTCAAAAACGAAGACAAGAACGAAGCCGACTGACTTGAGAGTACGGAAGAAAGGGGGAGAAAAGTAAGAAACCAGAAAAAAAACTTTCACAATCATATCCAGCTGGCAGCTAGAGCATTCAGCTTAAGGCCATTCAAACCATTTTGCAATCCGCATAGGCTATGTTCTTACATCTATGATCATTATCTGCAGCCTTTGAATCTCCTGGAAGCAAAAAATGGTTTGGCTTTGATTTATGACTCCATCCTAAAAAGCCTCCTCAAAACAGCGACATCTTTCTTCGCTTGAGATTCTGAGGTTGAGAAAGTAGGCTTAAAAGTTGAAGCGAGAGTCCGTATGGTAGCTTGGGATTTGAAGCTGATTACCTTCATATTTTAGGAAAATAAGCTACTGTTCTTACACGGAGCGGCTCCGGGGAGTAAATGAGTATCGTGAGAGAAACTCAGAAAAAGGAATCAGAAGCGCGCTTCTTCTATCTTGGATAGTATTAATATTTGAAACTATCTCCCCGAAGCGGAAACCAATCATGCGCCGGGTCAGGCGCTTCGAAGTCTTCCGATACCAGATTATCGATCGACATGGTCGCTTCTTTGTGCGAACTCGAGTGCAAGCTAGGTTGGTTGAAGGAGCCAAAGATATCCATGCTCAGAAGCTCAAAATCCGTGACTTCTTTTTGCATCGAGAGTTGCTGGCGGGAATTTTGGTCTTCGATCATGGCGAGATGCAGAGCATATGCCGACCTGATTAAGTCAATATTGTTACATTTGCGAAATCAGCGGGAGGGTGACATACTTGCGCATTCTGCTCACTCGTTCGGGTATCGAGGATCTGGAGAGATCTTCAAAGTCACCACTCTCGCCGTGACCTCGCGTCACAGAGTCAAGCATTTCCCAGTACCTGCCAGCAATGGGCCAATATTGACTCAGTTGAACAAGTGTCTCCATGAAAAAGAATATATCGCTATTCAACGTATGCCCATCGATAGAGGCGTGAACTAGGAGAAGTCGAGTCGCGATCCACAGCGCAAATGCGAAGCCTGGCCCCAGAAGATCAAGCATATCGGTATCAACGACATCCTGTGTAAGTTCCTTCAGGCTCACCACAGCACCAAGGCACTTCTGCATCGCGTTATAGGAAGGTCGGAAGAATCTAGATGATTTGGGAGGGTAGGCTGCTGGGCCGTGTAGCTGTATTACTGCCACTACAAAGGCGGCTTGTAGGATTATCCAGTTTGAGATCTTGCTTTTGGTATCCGAGTGGCAGAATTGGGAAATCTCACTATACTCACCCGGAAGACTAGAGAGCCAAGTCGATAGCCAGCTATCTAACATGCAGTAGCGACCTTTCCACTGGTCTACCTCTAATTGAGAGCCAATCTGCAGAGGGGCTCTGAGAAGCTCGTGAGTCTGTGTTATTATCTTGAGCAGCTCGCAATGATAGGAGTAACTCCCTAGATTTGCTGTGTTTCGTTGTGTATCTTCTTCGAAATTGCAGTGCCTATCGTCCCAACGAGGCCATCGTGTCTCTACCGGTCGATCATCCGAAAACATGTCGTAACGGCAGGGCAGTCGTCTTTTGGCGACTTGTTCTTCGATAGCAAATCGTGACAAAGTTCCAAGTGTAGAATATCTGTCCATGCTATATACCGCCCAGAACAGTCTTCGTCGTTCTTCATTTTCAGTCCACGATTTTGGCGGAGGAAGAAGGAAAGACCATGCAACACCTTTTGTTAGATTGTTGGATTGACTGGGGCTGTGAATCCTTTCAAGTCCAAGTCTGAAGTTTAAAATGCTCTGCGTAATCAAAGCTATCATATTCAATGTCTCAGGACAGTAACAGCATCCCAACATATCAACAGTAAGCAGTGCCATTGCTTGCGTGGTCCGAATATCGGAATGCGCCAAAGCACAGAGCTGGACTCTCCTTTTACAGGATTCTCTGTACTTTTCCTTGACTTCTGCTGTATGTTTTGGGTCTCTTGAAAACCTAAGACTAACAGTCACAATCGCATGGAGAAGCGCCCGGTCTGGCTCAGAGGGAGTCCACGATTGCGAGAGGATACTAAAGGTTGTCACACGGTCCAGAATGGGTATCCATGTATTTATATGCTTGAAGTAAAGGTCGACGAGAACATATAGTTCTTGGCGTGGGGGAAGCTCAGGCTCTACAACTCGACTCGGCCAGCCGATGGATGTACTTAGTGAGCTGGAGCTCGGCGGAGTGACGGGTGTGAATGCCCGTAAGCCTGTGTCATTGAAGTGTTTTGGGTTATTATCTTGCACGCCTTGCCCAGAGTGGCTCTGTGTGGATGAATTAATTTGTGGACGCCATGGTTCAGAAACACCTTCAATAGATGGTACCAGCCGGCTGGCATTATGGTCGAGTGGATTTGGCGATATTTGAGCAGAGGCACGCTTCTGGGGAGCGGCATCTTCGGAATTGCGATCGCAGATATGATTTGCAAGTTGTTCACTCAATATATGGACCACAGACTCGAGACGCTCGATTTTGTCTGTTACATTTTGGCCAGAGCCTGACTTGGGACCAGGTTTCTGTTTTTTAGTGTACGAGCAGAGTCGGCTATTCCTCACACACCAGCCGCAAGAGGGTTTCCCCTTATCGCATCTGACTTTGCGTGTCTGACACGTTGTACAGCTATGTATTGTGAGTTCGACATGGCGCAGTAAGTAGGCCATGCAGTCACTCACGATTTCAGATCTCCACCCTGCCAGCTGTCTCCTCTGCCTTGCTCGTCCAATGAAAAGTTGAAGTATCCTCCCCCATTACCATCCGGTCGAGGCTTGGATAGTGAATTGTCCTTTTCTGATGCCGCCATAAACAATCAATTAAGTAAAACGGGGAGCTCCTTGTGAGATCGGTTTCTCCGAATGCAGGTGACCCAAATGTATATATGGACATCAGCCTCTGTGGGGTAAAAGTTTACTTCGTACTCGGCTTCTACCCCATCTTTGTCGTGCCGCCCCGCCGGTATTGTACCCCTAGAAAATAGTCTCGCTTAAAGCCCCAAATATTACCTAGCGGCATCGTTTCAACAATAGGCGAATCAGACGAGCGAAATTCGTACACCGCTCGGGGCATCTGTTTCCCCGGGCTAAGGTGCATATATCACCGACCAGTATTACTCTATGTTTCCTCCTATAAATCTATAAAATGGAGCTTCGGACTGCATGAAGCAATTTGGGCTTGATGATGAGGTGAGATTATTAATCATTAGATATATAGAATTAGTTAGCTCGTGACTTAATAAGCCATGCCTTATTCGATGTTCATGTATGTTTGACTTTCATCTACATAATAGCACGGCAAACGCCACAACTTCGTAGTTCTCTACACATATAGAACCTCCAATTGGATCGTTAAATTCCACGCCTAATCAATGTATACCTCTTTACGTTGCATACAAAACCTTCAGCTTACGCCCTTGTCAGTGTAGCCGGACGAGCAGACGAGGGAGCTCACTGTCCACGCTTACAGAGTCATCAATGGACCTGACCTTTCGTTGATACTATCAGCAGCTTTGACGCGCCCATGGGTCGTGATTCCTTGTCCTATTATTCTTTAAAAGGAAGTATTTAAAGAGATGCTTCGAGACCACCTAACCAGAAGCCTAGTGGCAGCACTCTTGTTTTCCAGAGCTCGCTTGCTGATCTGATCTGAGTAGAGCTCGAGCCAAAGCGACTCTATACCTGTAGCATATTATTGTTGATCATAATTGGTGTTTAGAGAGTCTTTGATCTTCTATGTCGGCTGGAAAGTCCATACTATCATAGCTGTAGGTATGATTCGGGGTTGTTCGGCTAAAGTCCGGCCAACCCCTGAGCCCCTGGATTGAGAAACACTGTAAGTTTTTATAAGCGAACTCCTTCCACTGGCACCTACAAGTTGAAAGTTTTCCTACCTTCGTACCCATGGATATCATCTCTATTTTGTTTTCTGTTCCAATTTCAACCTTCCTGCTGCCGATTAAAGTCGTTGTGACAATATTACACACGTGACCGTTACCCCGGATATTTTACTTGGCTTGAGACTCGCCGAACCTCGGTCCAATTGCCGCTTCGGCAGTCGCTGTACCTACGAAGGTTGTACAAAAGGTAGTTTCGCGGGGAAGCCACACGACCCAATCCAAATAAAAGGCCGTCGCACCCCCATCCCCCGCCCACCATGAGCAAGGTCATCAGTATTCTCTCCGGCATCTACTTCAGCTGCTTAGTCGCCTATATACTCCCCTTCTACGTCCCCTGGGTTCCTGATTTCGATATTTGGGTCGTTCTGCTGCTTGTTGGAATCAACCTTACACAATGCCTACCAAGTCCGACTACCCCTTGATTGATGTACCGAATGTGGGCTTATGGACATTCTTGTTTGAGCGGAAGGACCGGCAATTTCCTGATGACAAAGGTTGGTTGTACTCTTCGCGGAGAGGGACGGGAAGATTAAATGGAAGCTAATTGAAATGCAGTGATCTATGTTGATTCTGACACGAAACGATCGTATACATACGCTCAAGTCCGCAGCACAGCTCTCGATTTTGGGAAGGGGTTGAAAGCGGAATGGGAGTGGAAGAAGGGCGACGTGCTAGGAATATACTCGCCGAATTGTATTGACACGCCAGCCTTAACATGGGGCGTCCATTGGGCTGGGGGTATCCTCTCTCCTGCGAATCCAGGTTATACTACCGACGAATTGGCATTCCAGTTGAAGGACTCGGGGGCCAAAGCACTGGCTACACAAAAGTCTCTCTTGAAAACTGCGCAGGATGCATGCAAGAAGGCGGGCATTGGGCTTGATAGAATTATCCTTATCGGCGATGAGAGAGATGAAACGGCGAAGTTTAAGCACTTCACAAGCATCAGGAATATATCTGGGACATCAAGATTCAGGCAAACTAAGATTGATCCGAAGAAGGATCTTGCTTTCTTGGTTTATAGCTCGGGAACAACTGGACATCCCAAGGGTGTCATGCTGACGCATACAAATATCGTGGCGAACGTTTTGATGATTCATGTTGGTGAAGGCAAGAACTTAAGCTGGAAGGGTGGGAAAAATAACCAGGGTGACAAAATTCTGGCTTTTCTCCCCTTCTTTCACATATATGTAAACGCTTTCGCCCAAATATCAAAATGGTCATGCTAATCCGATAATAGGGCTTAACATGTCTCATCCATCAATCGATTTACTCCGGGCTCGCCCTAATTGTAATGCCAAAATTCGACCTCGAGAAATTTTGTTCTGATATTCAGACACATTCCATCACATTCATCTATGTTGTCCCTCCCATCGTCCTCCTGCTTGGCAAGTCACCCGTTGTCGATAAATACGACCTCTCCTCCGTCCGCATGATGAATTCCGGTGCCGCCCCGCTGACCAAAGACCTCGTCAATGCCGTCTACAAGCGCCTTAAGATTCCAATCAAACAAGGTTATGGTCTCAGCGAGACCAGTCCTACAACACACACGCAACTCTGGGAAGACTGGCACACGGGTGTTGGCAGTGTTGGACGCTTGCTACCGAACCAGACAGCAAAATACATGTCCGAAGATGAGAAAGAGGTTCCAGCTGGTCAAACAGGCGAGCTGTGGATCAAGGGCCCCAACATCTTCTTGGGATATCTCAACAATGAAGAAGGCACGAAGAACGCATTGACCTCGGATGGGTATTTCAAAACCGGAGACGTCGGCCACCAAGACAGCAAAGGGAACTTTTACATTACGGACCGCGTCAAAGAACTTATTAAATACAAAGGGTTCCAAGTTCCGCCTGCGGAACTTGAAGGGTACCTCATCGGTCACCCCGACATTGACGATGTGGCTGTAATTGGAATCCAGGATCATGCGCAAGCGACTGAGGTCCCGCGGGCATATGTGGTGCCGAAGCAGGGTGTTGAAGGAAGTAAACAGAAGGAAAAGGAGATCCAGGAGTGGATTTCGAAGAAGGTGGCTAGTCACAAGAAATTGAGGGGAGGAGTACGGTTCGTAGATGAGGTGCCGAAGAGTGCCAGTGGGAAGATCTTAAGGAGAGTGTTGAAGCTG
Source organism: Ploettnerulaceae sp. D365 (assembly GCA_003988805.1). Classification (NCBI taxonomy): domain Eukaryota; kingdom Fungi; phylum Ascomycota; class Leotiomycetes; order Helotiales; family Ploettnerulaceae; species Ploettnerulaceae sp. D365. The sequence goes on along the minus strand of QYAL01000097.1, from coordinate 11,127 downwards.
CAGGCTGCAGAGGAGGAGAAGAAGGGAGAGAAGTCAAAGTTGTGAGCGCACTTCAATTTGAGGAAAGTGTTTTTGGGCGAATGGCGATTTAGAATGGCTGGGTGTCATGTATAGTTTAGTAAAGTGCATTGGATAGATTTTAATAATGTAGTTCGCCTGAATGAAGACAAATCCTCAAATCATTGCCTGCAAGTACCGGATGCGTCATGTATCCAGCCTTAGCTCTTTGAAAAGACCCTTAGCCATATTCCCCTTTGCGTCAAGATAGAAACATCTCGACATCAATAATTGCTCACACTCATTGTGTGGGAATCAGAAACTTTCCGTGGCAGAGGAACTCAATTATTCCTTCTCCATACTTCTTGGAGCTGCTGACGGCTATGGAATCACGTCCAACTGAGCCTCAGACCCTTTACTCTCCGAATCAGAGAGTATCCTACGACCATGACAGGCGGTCTGGTAAATAGACAGACATGGTAGGGCTCTATGCTTGTCCTCTTGTGCTCTTTTGGCCGACCCTCATTTATCCATCTAAAAGCAGCAGGCAAGTAAGATGTGAAGCGATGAAGGGAGATCATGTGGTACCATAACTGGGCCTTTTAGAGTAGTGCTCAGGACACAGAGAGAAAGGTCAGGAAAGGTGTTCGTATATGTACCGCGAACATTGTTCACGGCACTAAATTAGATTGTTCCTAAGTTAACGGAGATAGGTACGACCTTTTACCAAACGTCGCCAAGTTTCAATAGGTCGTTACTACATCAATCATGACACGCCGACCTCGTAATCATCCGAAGAATTCTCCGGCAACTAGCGTTTCCCATGGCTTGCCGGTTTCCCAGACTCGTTCCATCAAAGCACGTGCTTTATGGATTTGAGTCATGCCGACCATCTCCATGCCCTTTATTCTCTCCAGAATATCGATACGTTGCTTCTCATCTTGAGTATCGCAGCCAGCGGTGAACATAGGAAACAAGAGGCATGTTTCTGCACTACTTCCTCTCCGGACTTTGTATAGTGCCCCAAATATCTCACGAACGGCTTTATGCACATCGGGGTGTTTTGCATCCTTACCAAGGATTCGTCTGTGGAGATGTACTAGCCCCGCCCAGTGGAAGGCTTCATTAGTAGCAGCCATTTCTTGCCTGTCCCATTGAAAGGCAGCTTCGCCTGCAGATTGCATATGATTGCAGGGCTTGGATGGATGACCACGCGATTTTGTGAGCTCATTCTCGAGCTTTTCTGCACGTGCAACCACGCCCTCGGATGGTCTCCAGTTGGGTATTATTTCATGATCCAGACCAATCCTCTCACTGTCACAGATTCTAGAGAGATCGGCGACCTCCGCAAGAAGCCGGACACATTTACTAGTGAAGCCTAGAATGCAGTCGATTTGATACTCGTTCTCGTGTTCAACTTCGTAATCCAAAACCCAAGACTGCGTAGAATTAGCCTAGTGCCCCCAATTTGACTCCGTATCTGAAGCTAAATTTCACTTACCAAGGTCGAAGAATTAGCTTTCCCGCCGCTCAGACTACCTAGAACATCGAGATATGCGAACCAGCTCCATAAGAAAGAAAGGACTTGGTCCCCACGAGAAGCCGTCTGAACATTCTGCGGACCACCTCTTGCAGCAATCATTTGGCGAGCAGTATCAAGATGGTTTTGCCAGGGGACTTCAACTCCGAATGCTTTTGGCGAAATGATTTCTAGTGATGCCAGCATGATTGCGGTAGCAAGATTTGCATTTGAGATGATTTGATTAGGATCATCGAGGGCTTTGCGAAGATTGGGGAAGATATCCTGAACCCACAAGGCAATTCGTAGTTCGGGCTCGGGTTGACGGAGTAGACGAGCTCTATGCGATGCCGAATAAGCGAGGAGGAGATTGAGGAGATTGTCGTCTTGGAGTGCCATCTGTGGAAGGATGCTCTTGAAGGGGTTTGAAGAGCAGTTATGCGGCACCAAACAGCCTGCAGTATTATTGATGAAATGGTGGAAATAGAGAATGTTCATGGGGTTCTCCCGCAACTTGCGAGGCAACTGTCCATAAGACTTGGGGATGCGAATATTGACCGGCTTATCGTAGTAGCTACCACTAGCGAAAGCCGAGTTGTTTGTCTCCATGCCAAATCCAAACTCTATTGGATCTTTATAGCAATCCTCAGTACTATTGTATTCTAGATTTTTTCTAGAAGCCGACGGAGAATGCCCTGATATTGCGTTCATGTCATCATTCTGTTTAATATCCAGGTCCTTAAAGCCTCGATCGACTCCCCAAGACGTCGAATCTGATATGTCTTGATATTGGACAGACCAATCCAGGACCTCGGGGTTACTCCGTGGTGCAGGTATGCCGGGTGGACCGGACAGAAGAGAGTTCACAGACAGGCGACGTAAATCTGGTGAATCCTGTGACAGGCGCGAAGAAGGTCTAGTTGGATATTGTCTGTAGGTATCATCACCAGTATCTGAAGCGGGTGTCATAGGGCTGCCGGCAGAGCCAGTTGCACTAAAAGATAGATTCGGGTGTTCGCTACTACAGGATGGATAAGATCCGGAATTCGGTGGTGGCATTGAAGTGTCATGAGGGGCACCGATATCGTGTCCATACCTAAGACGTAGGCGTTTGGGTGGTCTGTCATAAATCTCTGGCAGATCATCCCTTGAATTGAGGAAGAATGGTGGAGTAGAAGCAGGACTTTCTGGGTTTGGGATAGTCGTACTCCGGTTGGAAAACGTGCCAACACTCGGGCTTCTGATATCAATATCGCTAGGAGATAGGGCATCCTCTTGACCTCGCTCTCGAATCCTAGAGAAAGAAGGCGATGGTGCTTGTGTTTGTGCTTGTAGGGATAATCTTATTCCCTGTGCTGGTACCTCGAAATGTTCATAGTTATCGGCATAGTGATTTCCATCTTCGGCCATCCGTGCTATAGGGGCTAAGTGTTTTCCGGTGAGAGCAGGATCAAGGGGCATGTAAAGTTCTTGAGTAGGAGGCGGTGGTTGGAAGGGGCGATAGCTAGGGGGTGTAGAGACGCGGGGGCTTTCCGATCTTCTGAATAATGGAAGTGGTGGAAGTGCCATTTCTCCGAAGCTCATGAGCGGCCTGTTGGTTGAGGGTGTCTGGATTGTGTCTTTATTTGGCACATCATTGTCGGCAGCGCTCGGCCCAAAGGTTATGAATCCAGCAGAGAAGTTCGTTGGTCCTCCACTAGCTCCAGCAGCTTCAGACTGTTTTCGACTCGACAGATTATGAGGTCCCTTTTCATCCCCCCACTTCAATTGGATATTGAAATCGCAGATCTCGTTTTGGCGCTCACAGTTCAGACATTTTGGACGTCTTTCGTCGCATTTGACTTTGCGCTTCTTGCAAGGACTGGGACATATGTTAGCAAGGGAGCTGATCTTGAAAGCATTTATAGGCAGGCTGAGCTCAGATGGGAGATATGTGCGAGAGTATAGTTCGGATACGCCATAGAATAAGACTTCATGAGGATGTTTGTTGGGTTATCTGTGAATAAAGCTGTTAGGTCGTGGCATCGGTCCGCCTTGCGACTTCTGCCTGACCAGAGATCATCTTCCGGAGTCAATTGGAACTCTTTTGCCGGTTGTTCTTGTCTAACCTGGCGGCCTACTCCAAAGCGCAACCGAACTTACTTGCATCCTGTTCGACTTCTGGTCTTTGCTGGTGGCGCACCGGGCTTCTTCTTTCGAGGCATATTGCCATATGGGGATTCCTCAACTCTGACTACGGAGCCGCGTCCAGCACACAATGATAGAGGAGTGTAGGTTGCGCATTCGTGGGAGCGGCTTTTCTGGTCGAGTATATGCGAATGGACAATTATTCCATGTTAGCATATCATAACAAAGAATTATTATAGTCTAAAGGAAGTCAAGGTTATGCTAATGTTGAATTAAAAAGGGCATATGCCAGGAGGTGGGGGAGGACATTTGTGGAGGCAGCGATAAGGTTTCCACATGGCACGCGATAAGCCCGGTATTTTATCGTGATACATGGTTGGATGAAGTGTTGCGTGTTGCGCCCAAACATGTGATGGTATAATTTGGACATAATCAATGACTTTTACACCGTTTGGATCTTGAAAGTTCTTGAAAACTTGTCTAAATTAACTGGTTTACTGATCAGTGTCAAATGGAGGATTAGCATTCCATTGATTTCGTAGGGTGTATCTACTACATGGTATTAAACTACTTTTTGATCGGTGCTCTCTCTATACGATCTCAATATTCAAGATCTTAATATCTTCTTCCGGCTTTTCCTTGTAGACCCTTGCATTTTCTATCTTGTGGATTACATCCAAACCTTGAATCGCTCTCCCAAAGATGGTATGCTTATTGTCCAACCAAGGCTATAATCATTAGCATATATAAAATTCACTGGCACTGGGAACTCACAGTTTTTTCAGTCGTGATGAAGAATTGACTCCCATTAGTATTTGGGCCAGCATTAGCCATACTAACAGTATACGGCTTATCATGCTTCAGCGTGCTAAATTCATCCGCAAACTCTTTTCCCCAAATACTCTCACCACCAGTGCCGTCGCCGAGCGGATCACCGCATTGGATCATGAATTTCCGAATAACCCGGTGAAAGATAGTGTTGTTGTAGTATCCCTGCTTTGAATGCACAACAAAGTTCTCTACTGACTTGGGGGCCGCGTCTGGGAATAGACGGATGTGAATATCTCCATAGGTGGTATGGATAATTGCAGCTGTACCTGTCTCTGCTGCCTTTGCTGCGATTGCTTTCCTCGCGTTCAAATTCGTCGGCTTTTCATTCTGGACATCTCGTTCGGATTTTGAGATGTTTTCATCGTTTGTAAACAAGTAGAATCGAACTTTACCCACTCCCGTGGTGAACAGAATTGGGTCTCTGACTTCTGATTCTTGTAACAGTGGATTATTTGATGCAGCCATGGCAACAGTCGTTATGCCCTTCTTTTGCGGCTGTCCTTGGTATATGGCAACACTGAGCGGCCGGTAATTCTCATCTTTTCCATAAACCTTGACAACTCGATTTGTGTATGTATTCAAAACTTTTGTCCCTAGGATTGATCCGTATATGATGAAATGTCCCGTTTCGTCAAAGATTACATTGGCCTTATTCCTCAATGCTGGACTTTCAATTTCTCGTTCCGTTGCTAACCGACGTCCGAATTCGATGTCCTCGAGCTTCTGTAGAGCGGTTCCAGCTTGTTGCATCTCCTCTATGACCAGTAATGATTCGTCGTAGGTCCGATATAGCTTGCCAGTAGGAAAATCAAAGATCCGGACTTTTCGATCGGGAAAGGACAAAGTTGCGAATTTGGAACCATTTGGGGATATCGTTAGAGATGTCGGTGTAGATTTCGCTTTTTTAAATTCGAAAAGGTTTGTGGAGCTCTTATATTCGAACACATTTTCCGGCTTCTCGTAAGTTCCAGGCCGCCAGTATTCAATCATTCCGTTTTCGTCCGCGGAAACAACGCAATCATATGCGTCGTTGAATGCCATGAGCGACACAACGCTTCGGTGTAGCCCAGACAGTGTATGCATTGGTTCTTGATTCTCTCCACGACCATCGTACATCCGAATAGTATGATTGACTTCATCTGAGACTGCCAAAACCGGTAAAGGGGAACCCCGTTTATGAATCCAGCACAGGCACTTTGGTGTGAACTCCAGGCTTAACATTGACAATAAGTCAAATGTTACAACATCGAAAATCTTTATGGTCTTGTCCGCTCCAGCTGTCGCAAAGCTTCTGCCATCTGCACTGACAGATACGCTCTTGATCTCCCCATTGTGAGCCTTGAACTCCTTTACAAACTCGATATTGTCTGCACCCTTCTTCCAGAACTTTACCACGCCGTCAACAGAGCTCGTGATCAGGAAATCCGTCAAAGGTGTCATTGTGAGGAATGCCAATTGTTCCTTATGCATCAGTGATTTTGAGTACTTCGCAGACGTAGGTAGAGCAGAGATATATAATTTCTCATACGGCAGCTTGCGACGCTTCTTCTTGGGAGCTTCTGCTGAGGGGAGCTGCGGGCCCATGTCGTCGTCGGATGAGGAGTCTGGCTAATTATCAGAGAAGTCCTGTATTATGGGTAAATAACTTTACCGTCATCTTCCGATCGGCTCCTCTTGTTTGACTTCGTTTCTATCGAGTCTGCCATGGTAGCTGTGCCTAGTGATGCGAAGTTCTGAGTCGTGTCTCGACATGGAGGAGCTGCAAGGCTGATATTTTTGAGCCCCACTTTTATGAGGCTGGCTTCATACCTCGTACAAGTATCAACTATGCAGGTCCGAGTCGACAGCTTTCCTTCGGTGTACATACAATAGCACCAGTTTTCATCTGCATCTTTTAAACCTCCTTCTATACAGCTTCTAGATATAGTTTCAATGTCATCGAAATGGATACAACAAACGGCTCGCCACCCTCTGCAACGACTTTCATCCCCTAGCCGGGGCATCTCGGCCATCGTTCATCTCGTTGGCATCATCTCCTTCAGCCTGTCATACAAATACCTCAGCGACTTTCCAACCCTCATCAACGACTCGTACGGCTGGCACTGGCAATATTTGACTATTTTGGGGCTTGCAGTCGCACATGGAACCTTCATTGCAGGGTTTCTGGCCGATATTACATTATCTCCAACACTCTTCCTTGTGAAGAACACTCTATCTCTTTGCAGCGCGCCTCTCGAGGTTTTGATCAGTATATTATATTGGGGAATTAGTGCAATCGATAAGACGCTGGTAGTGCCGCCCGATATTCACGTTGCTCCCATCGCAGATATCGGATTCCATGCAATGCCCGCAATCCTACTCACCATCGACCTACTATTTCTCTCTCCTCCATGGACAATCAGGACCTCGAGAGCGTTGTTATTGAGCTCTGGAATTGCGATAGGGTATTGGGCCTGGGTGGAGCAATGCTATAAACACAATGGATTGTAAGCCGTGGCATTCGTGCATTTAGCCATTCTTATTGACCAAGTTCTAGTTATCCTTACCCTCTCTTCGCAGAGCTCACTACTGTGCCAAGGATTGGCGTCTTCACAGGAGCAGCTTTACTCATGACAGGCAGTACTATCGCGCTACAAAAGTTATGTACACTTATTAATGGGCGACAACCGGGAGATAAGTCGCAAGCACCGAGCATTGTGAAGCAGGAGTGAGGAATGAGTACTTAATAAAACTCACCATTATTCAAAAAATTCTTTACGCATACTCAAACTTCCTTCACCAAACTGCGGATATCTCCTCCCTAATATCTCCAGCACTGTTACCACTCCCCTCCAGAAAGGAGAATGGCCTGCCCCTTGTCCCAGTTATCCATCTCACCCGTCTCCATCCGTCCTACCACTCGCCTCCGTTCCACTCTTTCCTTATCCTCGGCACGACAAGTCACATTCACACTGTGTATCCATCTTTTCCGAGTTCTCGCCACTGGGAATGCCAAATGTTTTCATACTCGCGAGCAGACTGCCAAGATATTCCTATTTCTTGTCTCTTACTCTCGCAATGTTCTCGGAATCTAGTAAGGCCCATACTGCTCACTCCCTCGCCGTCGCCGGAATCTACTTTCGGTTGGTGAGTTCTGTTCCGTAGCATAGAAATCCCTTTCTCAGAGCTACCTCCTACTGTTCTACTGTTGTGAACCCTGCCACTGCAACTTTGGGTTCTTTTCTTTGACTCAGTGGTCTGTTTTGTTCCATTTCGCTCGCGCACCAGCTCCATGTCGGTGCCTCTGGCACCTTCAATTCGTTTCGATACTCCATAATATATTCAGGTGTCCATGTGGAAGTCATTTTGGTGCTACATATATTTGCATAGCCTTTTCATGGTTGCAATATGGTCCCATTCTCCATTTAGTGCATCCAAGTCGACATTGATAGCGGATTGGCGATCTTCCTTGTCCGCCGATGTACTTGCCCCTTAAGATTTTGCTAGAACAAAGTCCGAGAACATATCCATGAGATAGAGGCATCTCTTACGGTTCAAACGTGTTGTCATTACTAGGAGCCATTGAAATATCGATATCATGATCGATATCATGATCGATATCCAAACTGTGGAGACTCTGTGAAATATCGAGCGCGCTTCCTCCATGTCTAAATTAGAGGCCAACCTCCCCTTTCGCTCAGAAACGCAAGCAACTCATTCGCAGCGCAATCGTTCCAAGTACGGCTGCTTACTCATCTCATCATCCGTCATCTTCCCACTAGCTCCAACCTCGAATCCCTCCATACTTAGGATCCTTCGAATTCTTCTGCGTCGCAACTCGTCATTCTCTTCCACGCCATTACTTGCGGTTTGTTAGGAGTTGCTTCATGCTTCATTTCTTATCCTTGTCATTGCATTGTGATTAATTGATTACATAGGCGTCCTTGACGAATTTCCTGAACTTAAGCATCGTTGCGAGATAGCCTTGGTTCCGGTGGTTGTTTCTTCGCAAAATATGAGAGAGCCGGAGCCTCGTCTTGTGATTTGGCCCTTGTCATGAATACTGTAATTGATCGTTAACTGTACATCCATGTTACACAGAGCCCTTCTAGGTGTTATGGTGCATTTTATCGAGACTGAGTTTCTCTCCTCTGGTGTGCTGGTTGATGTTGAGCTTATTTCTGAATTTTGGAGGGAGATGAGAATCATGAAATTTTTTCCTGAGCCTGACACCCGTTGATACTTGAAGTAACTTTGCAGTTTAATTGATATCCAGCTATTTAGTATTTGGAAACGTGTTTTCGTGTGTATTGAGTTTATGTTTAAAGGATGTTGAAAAAAAGTGTTTGTCAGATTACAAAAAGTTTTTTGGGGCCACCTCTATAAATGACAATTCGAGAATGGGCAGGCTCTAGTTGGTGTGACTCGGCACTGAACGTCTGCTTTCTCCTATTCTGTATCTAGCCTCTATCTATTTCCTAGTCTATGTAGCTACTAGATTAAATAAATGACATCAGACGCTGGGTCAATGAACCAAAGGAAGGAAAGGGAAATAGCTTCTAGTACTAATTAATGTTAACGGTTATATCATCTTCCCTCTGCTTGATTTAGAAACTTCACGCGACCACACGATGGCTGTTTGGAAGCCCAGTCAGCCAGCCTCGATTTATGCCAACCGCTTCGCCAGACCCCTTCATCATCCATAGCTTTCTCATACCCGACCCGAGCACTCATGCCAATATTACACGTACGACCATGATGAGAATATTGAAAGCACTTTTCATCTGCTTCACACGCACTCGCGCAATCCAAGTATGTCTCCGCCTCGGAAGTGACTCCACCAGTCTTTCCAAACTCCCCTATTTCCGAAGCGAGATTATCCCAATCCTTTCGTTGATCTAGCAAACGTTCCAGTACAAAGTCCCTGAAAAGTTCAGTATGCGTGAGTAGTTCCTAGAGTATAGTATCAATGTACGTTTCGATGACACTCGATCTATTAGGGTTCAGAGATACCACGAACCGATTTATGGCTTCTCCGATCTTCCCATTCCGAGAATGTTCGCATTTCCCCGGGGCTGAGATGATGCATAGTCAACGCAGGACGACACCAGTATTCTGACGTCCCCGGGCCAAAAGGTATCGTTGATGGTGCCTCGCCACTCATCAATGGCCAGACATCTTGCAAGAATATCCCCATCTTCTCCAATGCCCTTCCCAGCATGAAATCACCGCAACACACCGCGTGAATCTCAGAGTCCCAAGTGGCAGCGGTCCCCTTGTTGACCACTGCAAGCTCATACAGCGCTGCTCTAGAAAGCACAATTCCCGTTCCCCCGTGTGCAAATTGCGTGTGGGATAGTGATACCTGGGATCCGAAATATTGCTTGTTGTTTGGGTTCAAGGTTGCCAGCCACCTGTGCATATTTTCCCAGACCAGGTAGGTATCTGCGTCGACGAAGATATACCAATCCATGTCGGGCTTCAACGCCCACGTCTTCTCCAAGATGTGAATATTCTTGTATTTGTCCAATGTCCACGCCGCGAGTTCCTTCTGGGACGTCGGATGTTTGGTACCTTTCAGACTACTAATATTCTGACTGGTAGCCCAAAGCTCCTTTTGAGCGAGATAGAAGTCAAAATCAGGATTGCCGTCGATCACAGTTCCTGAAATTGTGTCGAGAGAATCATGCATATGATACTCCCCAATATCCTGCTCCAGATCGGAAAAGAAGAGCACGTGTTCGACATCCCGTAGACAGGTTTGCATCTGAGCCGGGATCCTCTCGGCTGCTTCCGAAGCTCCCGTCTTGACAGAGACTACGATCCTAGTCTTTGAGCTGTTAGCTATAGCCCCTGAGCCCTTGAACCTATCTGAGAAGAATCCGGTTTGTTGTGCTCTCGCATCGCTATGTGTGTAAGAGATGATGTATATGATGATGCAGAGACATCCGAGAAGAGGTGTTCGAAACCAGATCGATCGTGGCAGCCGCCCAAGCATCCTGTGTAGGGAGTTCAGGGGCCATGAGAGAGAGTATTCGCACCCCGCAATGCAAACGATATAAATGCACCCGTGAACAAATTAAAGGCACAGAGATGGCCCCGGAGGCTGGAGGGACAGTATGTAATACACTGATACTCAAGGAAGGAACGACTGACAATTGGAAGATAGAGCTGCAAAGGCAACGAAGAAGGTGGGAGAAGTTTACATTCGCTCCTCACAAGTCAAGGGGAATCAAGGGCGTCCGAAGAACCATGGCCCCATTAACGAATACGAGGTTTATACTGTACCTAAGCTGGCCGCCAAGAAATCTTGTTTTCACCCCGCCAAAAACGTCTATCAGTTTATCAATTTTACCTTTTCATATCGCAACATCATTAAGAATCGAGGGATAGTATAATTATACGAACATGACTGAAATATTTCATACTCAGCATGCAAGTGGATAGGCTGAACTTGTATTTAATTCATTATCACTCGCTTACGCGCACTTGTTGACAATTGCGATTGTAAATCTCGGTAAATAAGGGGGAGACCCACCTGGTTTATCGATGCTTCCGATACCCTGTCGCCAGGCCATATACTTCGTAGGAGGCCTAACAGTTCCAAAATGCAGGGGTCATGCTTGGCAGTGCTGCTTTACTGGAAACCTTTAATATTTTGTATGCCAGCCTCG